>CABFOW010007155.1:0-26120 GCA_902141385.1 Timema californicum | reverse complement strand
TTTCTTTTATTATATTATTATGCCCGTGCGAAGCCGGGTTGGGCTGCTAGTTACAAATAAAGAGTTTAATTTTCTTTACATGGTGACCTCAACATTTCTTTGAAATCTGAAAAGGATGTCATGGAAATTGTTGACAACTTCTTCTCTTAATTTAGAAATATGTTATCTAATGTCGTCACGCTCATAAAATACAATTGCAAATAAGAATGGCTTATTTCACCACGTGTAGAAAATTAAACTCTAGGTTTGTATTAAAGTAACATTTTATTTATATTGTCAAAAAATTATTTTGCTAGAAAAACTGCAAAAACTCTGGACTTTTATCACGTTCCCTACAGCCCCACATTAAGAAACCACTATCGCGTTTTATAAAATCTGAAACCCTGTATTAAAATCATAAATGCATTAACTTATTAACCAAGTTTATATGCTATAGATTTATTTTTGTGCATAATTATATATTTTTAGATTAGTGCACATCGCTATATAGATATGAGTAATTTATAAATGTAAAAATTCATAATCCTTATATTGGGGGTGAGTGTTATTTATTTACATTGTATAGGGGTGCATAGTCAAAAAGGTTTGGACACCACTGCTCTAAATAAATGCAGGTAGATGTTTATTTTATATCACTTTCCAGTAAATAATGAAGAAGTATATAATGCATGGCTCACAAGAACCAAAGCATATCAATTTTATAATCTTTAAATCTATGCCTTTACTAAGCTCAAATTTTCTATTTACGAGTAATACAGAAATTTTACTGTACATATATATTTCAGATAAATACTTTTCAATTTGTGTTATCATGTCACGTAAAAATAACCCTACATTTCATTGTTTTTAACAGGATTGTAGAAAAGTTTTGTTTTAATTGTATTTAATATAATGCCCGACATTTCAATGGCTGCATATATTCGTGCTAAAATGTAGGCTTATTGAAAATATTTTATTTGTCAAAGTTATAATTAATGAGGATTCATTTGACCGTCTAATCAAAGTTTTACTTGTAAAATAATAACCACTTTTCATAAATTTTGTGCTGTGGTCGTTTAGTTATAATAAAACGTATATTTTCCCCCTTTAAACTACGATAAAAACAGATGTAATCACCCCCTTTCCCAGCTCTTTGATATATGTCCATTATACTGAAGTAACAATTGAGGTATTATTGTTTTCAAGTAACGATACAGATTTTAACCACCCTTATATAACCATACACAAATCACGGTTTCCATGATGATGTATATAAAGAAGGAATGTACAGACGAGACAGTGCGACCACAACATAGAGTTGGACATTTGATAGAAAATTCAGGTTTTTACCAAGCAACTATGTTTGCCATCATTCTGAACCCCTAATGTTTAAAATGAGTATTTCTTTGTCAAAATCGGTTTAGACTTTTCCCCGTTCTTAAACCATCGAAAATGGGCTTATCAAAATAGTTACAAAGCTATATAATTAAATCGTAGACCCGCTCTTTACAGGTGAAATACGTTTTGCCCCTTCACACCTTATAAGTATTACTGTATGGTGATTGGCCCTTTTCATTTGGCGTGGAAATGCAGAGCCGTGGAAACAAACGGTTATCTTCAAGATTTTTTTTTTGTTTAGAATTTTTTTTTCGGAAACGGTTTGTTCAAGAATAGAAGCATGTTGATTAATTTAAACTTTTTATATACACACACTTCATCTATAATTTTAACAATGAACAAATGTCCATAACATTAAAAATTTTCAATAGAAAACTGCCAGCTTCATAGCAAAAATAAGAAAATTTAACAATTAATAAACCTCGATACACGTTTGAAATGCTTATGTTAATATTTTCAACACCCCTTCTATCATTCTCGAAAAAACTGATATTTCCAAACGTATGATTTTTCCCGCAAGACCTGTCCGGTAACTATCGCCATCTACGGTTTCCGTGAGCCATATGTTCTTGTTGGCGCGGAAGGATACTTTGGTCGGTTGTGAAGCCACGTCACGCCTTTAATCCCACAAAATAGGTTTTAGACGTGCACTCATCAGGGCCAAGGGCCTTACAGACGCTGTCCACATTCAGTGTTCATATCGAACCCATGTATCTTATGTTGACTGTTAAAGTTGCGTTGTCCTTCCTGACTGCTATAAGATGCAGTGACCTTCACAACTAGAGTCGTATGGGGTGGGTCCTGAAACCACACAGCCCAACTTTTCTTATGTTTCAAGGGCTACTTTACTGCACCTTTAGAGTTATTCACAAATTACATAAACATAAGAAGAGTGTGTGAGGAATAGGTTTAAGTAAATTCAATAGAAAAGTGGAGAGAAGATGTGGAAACAAAATTCAGTTTAATGTCACATTGAGAACCGACCCTAGTACATCAAGATAAGGATTAAACCTAATTCCAACCTTCAGGGTGAGAGCAGATTTCAAAACGAACACATATTTTCCCCGAGGGGTACTTAATGTTGACTTTCTGAAACAATATACTATAGCATCACGTGACTTACACACGAGATTAATTCTAGAACAGACACAACACCAGGCTCTATTGGCTGCTAATTTATCACGGTGAATGGGTCAATGGTATGTTTTTCAACCATTTGATAAAATAAAACTTAAGTCTTTTAGCTTTCCAGGCAGACGCAATTCAAACTAGTCCATTATTTTGGACACAAGAAAAATTAAAATACGTATACATTTTTACAAATAACTACGTATTCATTAAAATCAACTAAAAATACTTATTGGCTTTGAAATTGTATGTTAATAAATTAGTATTAAAATAATCCCAAAGTATTTTTCGTTGAATTTAACTATCTCAAGCCTGTTTCAAAAAATATCAATACAGGTATTTTAAAATGTTCAAGCTTCTCAACGCTTTTAACGGAGATTGAACGATATAAGTTAAAAAAATAGGAATATATTGATATATTTGTTGCTCTTAATATTTTTATAAACGATATACAAGTGTAAAAGAGTAAGTTTTATTGCAGTCATGTAGATCCAACCAAATGAATGGGAAAAGCTTACTTGAAATGTAACCGTGGGGATCTACCATCGTTTAAAAATTGTTTGTACAAGGTTATTATTATTATTATTATTATTATTATTATTATGTTCAACCCAAATTTGTTGCTGCTAAATACTTTGTTATGAATATGACGGAATTAGACACCTTTGTCACTTAAATTTTATTGTGATGTCATCTTTGTTTTTATTATTTTCAATAACTTATTTTCTTGTAAATCCTCCCCCCGCCTCGCCCTCGGCCTTTCGTAATCAAAAATTGTTTTCTCTCAATATATCTTTGAAGGTCAACAATATTGACCACTGTATTCATAGCGCTAATTCTAGGTTTGTCGAATTCAAATTTTTCCGCAAAATAAAAGCTAGATTCGGTGAGTTATTTAAGGAACTTCCCTATTACTAATATGCTCATTACATTTTCTACCTCTAACACATAATATACGTGCATTTATCTGCTTACTCTTTTTATTTTTTATTTTATAAATAATATCAATGCTAATTAATTTTCCCTACCTCGCTTTATACATGTATTTATTGTTAATATTATTCTTATTTCTTAGTAACTATTTATTGGCATGTAAAACTACTTAGCTATGATTCTTTAGTTTATTTTCTTATGTGATTATGTTTTTATTTAAGGTACTTGTACTTTAGTTTTCACTACTGACCTGTTAAAGATTTTGTGATTGTTGGCCAGCACTAGAATAAGGAAAATTGAAATTTATATATAAATATTTTTTTTAAATCTCATTAATTTAAGGCTATTTACACCTATGTTGTCCAGGGCTGTGATATATGTTTCTTTAATTATAGTTAGTAGCGTTTTTATGCAAAAGTAAACTATCTCTTGGTACAAGCTGTATCTACAAAAAATATGTTATGTATATGAATATTTCATATTCTCAAGCTAATTAGGTTTTACGTTATCTTATGTAATGCATTCAATACAAATGTTAGTGAAGTTTTTATCTGAAAACTAAATATGTATCGGGGCGCTTAAAAAGGATGTGCACGTACATTGTCGAAAAGGGTATGGGGAAACCTTTCCGATAAATAGCTTTATAAAAGCATCCCAAGCACCGGTAGGCAAGACTTGAATCTAGAACCACCCGTCACCAATAATTCAGTATAGTGTGATACTGACGCCCAAGACCATGTGATTACCAATACAAGCAAAATAATTACTTGAAATCTGGGTAGGTAAACCACAACAAATAATAAATAATGTAAAATGAGTTTAAAATATATGTTAATTAGTGTTCAAGGCTTTTTTTATGCTTATTTTAATGATAAAACCATATTGGTGGATACGCGGACTAAGTGTCAATCTCGTATTGTGATGTTAATATAAGGATTCAAATCCAGGATGGGTTTCCTGGGTATGGTTAGTACAATAGTATTTCACACTCTTCCTCCACACAAGTGTGGAACATTTCCTCTAAATTATGCCTTTCTCATCCCTACACCATTTGTTTAACTACATGTGAATATCCCTGATTGGTAGTAAGACTTGGTTCAAAACCCAACACAATGGTATTTTAAAAGTTTTGTTTCGAAAGAGTTATTCTTAAAATATTAATAGAGATAATTAAGTTCCTTGCTTTGGATAAGATATTTTGTTTTCTAAATACAAGGCTTTATAATATGCGCAAAACTCCCTATGGAACAAACATTTTTGAAAGCTGCATTTTTACTCATTAACGAAGACGCTTTTGAATCGTACAAAAGTATATTTAAAATCCATGTTATTAGTGGTTTAATTTAAGTACTTGTCCTCCATTCTAAACACATGAAATTACCTTATAAAATCAATAAATGATTGAGTCAGTCAACACATAATGATAGCTTTTCAATAATTATACTCTATAATAGATATCCATGCTCTTAATATTCTTGATTTAAAGTATATAACCAAAAATCCTAGTTATTTATTTAATTTCGTCAAAATATTATATAGAAAATATATTGAGGCTCCTACTTGGTAGAGGTGGATTCCACTTAGAAGTATAAGTTAAATATGTGTATAAAAATTAACTAGATGAACCTAGATTTGAGTTCAATTGCCATGAGGTCAATGTGTAACCTAATATAATTAAATTTATTTCATAGATATATTACGCTTGCATTGATATATAATATCATTTTAAAATATTTCTTCAAGATGTTGATTAGGAATGTAACTTATGATATCACATGGAGATAGAAATAATTTGCCAGGTCCATGAAATAATATCAGCCTATATATTTATTTAAATCATAAAATTCAATAAATTAGTCAAATTGTAATGTTTCCTCTTATCAATGTATTATGTCACTTGTTTATTATATATACGATTTTCCGGAATAGTTAGCACTCTCTTGTGAAATTATGAGACTATCTAAATAATTATACTTTTGTGGTGAACGTGTAAGATTTCAACAAAACATAGGTAATTATAAAATATCATATTATTAAAGTAGGCCACAGATATTTTCTCATTGATAACCACTACAAACGGACCTTTATTAAAGATAACTTTTTCCCAATATGAAAAAGATCTAAACCTAATCTCAAAATCTTCACATTCTAGAATTTATAAATATTCTGCGTCCTAAATAAATGTGTTTAGTTTTGTAAGTTTCTTTCACACACTTGAACAGATATTTTTTTTTCTAAATATGTTGGACGTGCTATGGTTAAATAGTATCTCGAATCAAGCTTAATAATTTTAAGATAGTATACCAAGTTGTTGGAGACCATATATGTATCTATATGTATCAGTTTAACTTAATTTTCTATCACAATGTGTCAGTCTCTTCAAAGTAGATGATGATACGACCATAAATTTAGGTTACCCATTGTTGGCCACGGTTGATCTAACTATTTGATATTAATCTAAAGTACACGGAAGCAATACAATGCACAATTTCGTATCTAAATGATGTAAAAAAGCTAGGATTGAGGTCAGGCAACTCTTTATCTTCAATCGACAGCAGCAATGAATGACCTTCTATCTTACCAACACTAGCTGACAAGCCAGCTCAGTGGAGACTTGAACGCCCGTGTAGACTGCGAAACTAAGCCGTTTTAATTTTATATTGTAAGGTTAATTTCTTTGATTAATATATTTTAAATAGTGAATATTGACGGATTAATTTATAAAGAAGTGATGAATAAGTTAATCTGTAGGAATTGCACCCTTATTAGCTTAAATAGGAGATGGGAAAACCATAAACCATTTAACTAATAGTGTGTTTATATACTAACTTAATATACACGTTGGAGATATCAAGATATTTTAGCGGAATTGTTTACAACTTTCTTTAGTTACAGTACCATTTTAATATTAAGGTCCATATATGACAGCTAGGCAATATAGCTGATATACTTTCAAGCCTTATCGTAGGCAGCTGTCAATTTTAATTGATAATATTAGGCCTACTTATTAAAAAGAACTAAAAATATATTACAATTTCATCATTGCTGACCTGTTAATGTAAAAGAAATTGTATTTTCTCGAATGTTTTTTCCAACCAAGATCCTACTTTAGTTTATGGCACAATTTTTGCTTTTTATACATAAAGATTGTTAGTTACCTAAACCGAACATATCATTTGAGAATTCGTAAACACCTAGATATAATATTGAATGCTCTTTCAAAAAAATGCCTTCCCCTATTAATTTGGCTAGTTTATAAAACAAAAACATTACAAAATCAGAATATTTAGAGGAGATCTATAAATTTGAACGTATTGAGGTATTTTACATACATATAATCACAGTAATAAGCATTATAGTCGAAGTAATATTGTATTAAGAAATCATGAGCCACCAGTGTGTATCAATTTAAAAATGAAGAGTTTTGGAAACTTTAACGCACGGGAAGTGCTCATTTTTAAGATGCAGACAAAATAATCTAAATAGACGTTGAGGGTGTTATTAATATTTCAATGTTTCAATTAGGAGAGTAATTTTTTAGACGAAACACAGAGATATGTTGTTTTATGTGATTAGTAGAAAAATAGTGGAAAACTTAAAATAAAATCTTATTTTAATGATAGCAAAATTAGTAATCAATATTTATTATATCCAACAAAAAAGTTGGTTAGTTTTAATCTTTTAATGCTAAATTAATATTTTATCAATAAAGGATGATCTATTTTAACAAGACAGACAGCATAATATAATATTATTATCTAGTTACAAATTAGCATAATTTAAACACTATATTGAAGCATAAATTTTAAGTAATATTAATATAATTGTTCATGATCTGTTTATTATTATGTTGAATTACTCACATTGTGTCTCCAGTTTTCCAACAGTTGTAGATCACTAGATGATTTGTTATATACTTATTAAAAGCTTTATCTTGCACTCGTCATTTGAAAGATCTTGAAAAAATGCATCTTCTATTTGTATCTCTTAGCGTGTTATAATCAGAGAAGTAACATTAATTTCCAGACGTGGGAATAATGATTTGAAAATAATATATAAGCATCGTGACTAAGCTGGTTTGTAAGCACTTCTACCGTTAAAAAGTTTATTTGCTGTGCCTTGGGGTTTAATTAAAATTGTATTTAGCCGTATCACCATAAAATGTAGTTTTAATCAATTTAGAATGTTTCTTTATAGTATGCAACCCTAACGTTATAATTTAGTTTATTATTTTATATCATTGTATCATTTAAGTTAGATGATTTATTTCAGTTGTTAGCTTTGGAATATATCAAATAATATAATCTGCTGGGGTTTAAATAGTTAAAATAATATTTTATAATGTATAATCTTTCAATATTAATTCAAATTTTCTATTTTTTGCTTATGATTATTTTTATAACCTAAATAAATTCACTAAATATAGAAACATATAGATATTTATTTTTATATATACTTATACATAGTAGATTTAGTAAGCTATCGTTGGTGAGATTAAAGCGTTTACTATACTCATTTTAATTACTTGGACATAATATTTTGTAATTGCATTCGACTTTTTGAATACTATCTATATTTTATTATTTTAGGCCTTAGTGATGTCTAAAATTTAAGTTAAACATATGTATTTATAAAATAATTGTACTTAAAACACCCTATTATTAATATACTATTAATAGCACAGCAATAATAATATAAATCTCAGTATGAAATAAAATATTATAATTCATTGTAATCTTATTCCTATGTATATTTCCTAGACAACTTTAGATGTGGTTGTTTTTACCTGCACGGCTTGTCTATTTAACCATATTTCTATTTAAAAAAAGTTCAACTTTAGGCTTACTTATTGAATGACTTAAAAAAAATTGTTTAGGCCTATTACTTTTTCTGATAGCTATTTGAAGCACTCGCTGTAAGCTAGCAATTTTACAATAAAACGAAAACCACCCGCAAATATCTAAAACGTGATCATCACCTCTCGGCACTCCATATTTTAATGTCTGCTGTCCAAATTTAATTTTTAGAATTTCATTTTAGATTATGGGTCTTCAATCCATAGCAGTCCCTTAAATGCAACATAAACTTTCATTTTAAAAAATCAAGTTTTTATTTTACAATTCACGATTCGGATAACACACCGAATTAAGAAAATGCATGAAATTTTTTGAAACCACTGTCACAGTCGAGGCCGCGCTAGCTAAAGAAAATAATATTTGAGTGTTATGTGAAGAATGTAAATATAAAGCCAATAATGATGTCGGCTGCGATGACGAAAGAGAGAGAAAGAAGATACCTAGACTAAGAGCGAGCTGTATGTGGTGTTACGAACGGACGAGAATTAGTCGCTCTGTGCGCCTGAAGAGCTAACAGCAGACGATGCACAGCGCTGAAGAGCAAGTTTAAGACTGAAGTTGAGGTAAAGAGTTGCCCTTGGGAGCGAGAGACCCTAGTGGTCGCGGTGTAGTGATGCAGGCTCTTCATGCGAGACGGCAGCACCTCTCTCTTTTTCTTTCCCTCTCTTCTCTCATCTCGTCTACCCTGATTCCTCGGGTCTGCAGCTGCTGTGTGTGTTGGTCCAGTAGGGGCAGTTGTTCTTCCTTACTATGTCTCTCTTTCTCACATCTCTCTATCTTCATAGTTCGCAACCACTCCGCCAATCACAGTGCGCATATTTGAGCCAATAAAAGTGGAAAGCTAGTGGATTTTTTTTAGCACTAGTTCACTTTCTTGTGACGTTATTGTTGAGTGTAAATGTTTTAATTGTTTTCTAAAGGCAGGGGGTGTTGGTGCTGGTGGATATAAAAATATTCCAATACTCGATTGTGGTTCTACGTGCACTATTGTAGTTGGGGGGCATGATAAATCTTTCATACTTTTAAAACCTGCTTGAGCATTGGATAGGTTTTGGCAAAACTTGTTGGATATAATTCTTTTTAAATGTATTTCTTACCCAATAGAAGCTTCAAAAACATATTATATTTCTTGTAAAAAAACTCTTTAATTAGAACAAACCTATTATTCATTCGAACATCTCTTCAATTTAGCAAACAGATGACTAATAGAATCTAAATTATCATATTGGTTAGTTTGGAATTGTTCTTATCGATTTACAATAAACCTTAACTTATATCCGTTTTATAAGTTTACAACAACGTTTATTTTACAGGGTATTGAGATGATTGTGGTGTGTGTATAAATATTTGTATTAAAAACTCATTTAATAATTATTTTAAATATACCTACATGCATGTTGCTTATAAGATTTTGTTTTAACAGACACCTTAACATATGTTATATAAGTAATCGATCTCCCGGTCTCATGGTTTAGTGATCAGTGCACCTGGACACGAGTCTAGGGGTCCCAGGCTCGATTCCCGGCTGGTACCTTGAGTATTTTTCTTGAAAAGGGAACTGCACCAACAGTCACCAGGGCTTGGTTTATTAGGTTAAAGTTAGGTTTAAATGTGTCCACAAGTTCCATACCCTCATATTCATTATCACCATCACCTCAATTTAGCGAGACATGGAAAGGGCTTCCACGGAAGGATGTGCGATTAGTACATTCGCGAGTCCTTCAGGCAACGGTAAGTTAGTACTGGCTAATCTTTACACTACTGGGCTAAGAATGGTGTAGCCCAGACGTGAAATATTTTTAGAGTAATCGAACTATACATTTATTACCATCTAAGTGGATAAAACTATCTTAATACTAATTCCCCAATTCTGATCCATAAAAACAAAAAAAAAGCTATTGCATTAAACACACCCCTGAATGGTTATTCAATTATTTAGGCACCATAAATCATTAGTTTCGAACATTTTGAGCCTTTGACTTTGACATTGCTAATAGGTGTCCCAAAGTGTGCAAGTTTAAACCCATCAAGACTGACGGATGTATAGCAAGCGATAATGTTCTGTATAAAAACTTCCCTAGGTGAGGTAATAAATCCATCTGTCCTATATGAATTGAGAAACATAAACTGTCCCTGAAATGAACGATATGAGATGTCTTTTCGGCAACATTTGTAGGCACGTTTCAGTTGCACATAGAAATTCAGTGCAGAAAGCAACTGGTCAACCCCATTGAATTTGCTTTGTCAGTACCTACATGATTTGGCTTTTCCACAAATGGAACGGGCGGGTGGCAATAACCAGCCGAAGGGATAAGTGCGCGTACCTCTCCGGAAGGCTAAGATATCATCCATTATCTACATACATTTTTTCTTAAATTTGTTTACCCTCCCATGTAACTCCAAGTTGTCAATTAGTCACACTCTACCCCCTCCAACCTATGTTACTCGACTTTTCACATGAAGAGTGAATGTCATTATTTTATATGGAAGCGTTTGGCCTCTAAGTAAGGACTTCAAACTAACCTTGTGGTAGTAAACTCTCGATACTCTTAATATAAATACATTTCCGGCTATTAGATAATCGAGGACCATGTTTAGACACGTGGTTCGAAAGTACGTTTAACTACATATTTACATCAACGAAGAATTAAAGTGTCAGTCTTGGTTGGTATAGCTGTCCGGTGACGAGATTGGGTTCAAATCCCAGCAGGACACACACAGGCAGACTATATTAATGTTCCATTCTCCCTCTTCGCAAATGCAAATATACTTCTTATAAACCTTTCCTTTCTCAACTCCATCCCACCAACGTATATCTGCAAATATCTCGCGCGTATAGTAGAATGTGGAGCATTCTTGACTTTTATAGATAAATACTTTTGTGACACTGCGTGGGATAACAATAGTGAAGGTAGAATTTAAAAGTAAGGGAGGGAAAGTTAATAATAATTTAGGAAAATTTCCAATCAAAACACCCGGCAGGAATTCGAACCACAACTTCTTCGTAACCAGCAAACATTACTAGACAACATTTACGATTAGTCTGCATGACCACCGATGTGGGTCTATTTCTCTCGTATTTATTCTTGATTCTTAGTAATATATCAATGAACGACGAGGTTTCAAGCTCTTGTTTATAAGATGGAAAAGATAAGGCCCCGATATTGTTACGTAACTATTTAATCAACCAGAGCAGTAACGGATGAATCTGACGATACAAAGTGAAGTGAATAGTTAGAAGAATTACAGGTAGAATATTGATTGACAGGCAGGTCAGATTACTATGAGTTGTACCTGAGTGATGTGTTGTTGGTCCCAGAGTCCTACAAAGAAACAAACAGGTCAGGAGATTTTAAGCAGGTCACGACTGAGCATCACTCACATTTCCAAAATAAAACTATTGCCGAGATCGGAAGCGTCTTCTTTGACGCTGAGGGAGTCCCAGTTGTCAATTAAAGCTTTCAGAAAAAATATATGTGGGCACGTGTGCTAAACGTTGGAATCATCTACTCTGTTTTTCTGGTGATGAGGAGTTTAGGTTTAAATCCAGAGCAATAGTAGGCTCCTTATGAATGTTTTATTTATAAAATTAAAATTATTGTTTAATACTCCCTTAACACAACTAGGAGTACACTTTCTATGTAGGCCTATCTTTCTTCATAGTATATTAGGTTAATTGTTTTAACTGCATACTTGTTTGTGCCTTTTGGGTTATACGCATGCATTAATTACGCCAATATAGTAAGGAGGATGAGGAATATCGAATTTTAAAGTAAGTGTAGTCATATTTGCATGAGAAATTTCGGAACACCCAAATGGGGCTCGAGACTAAATGAGATTGACATTTAGACCAAGTACTCAGGAAATTCATTTGATTAAATTACGTAAGTTATAGCCCAGACGGCTATAAAGATGAAATTTAAGAAAACGAATCACAATATCAAGGTAATTTTGAAAGAAAAATAAATAAGAAAGTTTTGTTGCATTAATATTTACTTTCTTAAATCAAGAGAAAGAGTTGTGATCATGAAAAAAATTGATCTCAAGATTATGACGAATTTTTTACGTTTTATGTGATTATGAACCCCAAAAAAGTAGTTTTTACAATTGTCAGTCACCGTATATCTCTCTCTCTCTCTCTCTCTCTCTGGCCATTGATCCGAAACGGATTAAAGGATTTTGTTAAAACTTTATAGTTAGATTTTATAGAGCAATACCACAAAATTATTATGTTTTACCGTAGCCCTTCGATTAAGAGTAGCTTTTTGAATTAAAAAATTTTCGAAAATGGTTCTAACGATTTTGTTTGAAATGCATAATTAAGATTTGACCTTAAAAATAGTTTGGGCGAAAATTCCTAGAAGTGTAGCTTACTGATTATTGATATTTCAAAACCTTTAAATATTTTACAAATGGCTTTAACGATTTGGTTCCAAATGGGTATCCATGGAATGTTTGACATGAAAAATAACAGCGTGTACTTGTTTTTGGAATAAAATCTCATTTATTGGTAATTTACTCATGACTGATTTTTCAAAATCTTTAAATATTTGAATCATGGTGATAACAATTATTTGGTTTCAAATGGGTATCTCCAGAGTGTTTGACAGGAAAAATAACAATGTATTCTTGTTTTGGGGGTAAAAATTCATTAATGGGTTACTAAATGATAATTGATTTTTCCCAAATACTTGAAATATTTTAACAATGACCATATCGAGTTGGTTCCAAACAGGTGTATGGGAGTGATCGACATGACAAATCGCCCTGTACACTTTATTTTAGGTATACATTCTATAAATCATCGTTTACTGATGAGATTTTTTTGAACATTTGAAATATTTTGAAAATTGCTAACACGATTTTGCTTTTAATGTATATCTGAGGATTGGTTGACACTAACATGACAAATAAAGCTGTATAGTTGTTTTTAGGGGAGAATTTGGATATGCGTGTTTTACTGATGATTAATTTTTAAATTTAAATATTTAAAAATACTGGTTAGATTTCGTTTAAAATGGGTATCAGTTAGAGGTTTGTATTACAAAGCGTTGTGTAGATATTTTAAAATCATTTAATATTGGCTAACAAATTGCTGATTTTTGTAAAATTTTAATCTTTTGAAAGTAGCTCTCTCTAATGATTTGGATAAAAATTGGTATCGTGGGATATTTAAATATAAAAAATAATATATATTTATTTTTATAAAATAAATTAATTTAAGGGTAGTTTACAGACAACAAATCATTATTATTAAAAAAAAACTTTCAAGATTAAATTCATAGTGGTTATCTGTGAATAGTTTTTAATGATAAAATAATACGTTTTCATTTTTACAAATAATAAATAATTTTAAGATAGCTTATAAATAGTTTATTTTTGAAAATTTTAATATTGCTGAAATATTTAAACAATTTTGTTTAACATTTCTATATATCGGTGACTTGATGGTCTAAGGGTAAGTTATCAGACTTCTGTGTTGGGGTCCGGTGTTCAGTCCCCGGTCCAGGAACATATTTATATGATTACCAAACCCATCCTTCACCTCTGACAGGACATCTTGTGAATGTGAGGAATGCCAGGCCTCCACCGTGGCTCGGATTCCACGTTAAACTGTATGTCCTCCATTTAATCTCACAATCACGCTACCATTACACATTAGCGTAAGTGCGTACAACCCAAATGGGTAGTAAGACGCGGTGATGATAATAATAATGTTTCTATATAAAAAGAGTGATTATTGCGATTAACAAGATGATGTGTTTGTTTTATGAAGAAAACATACTGTACTATTGATAATTTACTCAATGGCTATTTTTGAATAATTTTTTCGAAGACACATAGCACAACCTGGGAAAGTTTGTGTGATTGTGTCGTACCATTTATTTATCTAGGTTAGAGAGTTAATATGGTTTTAAAATATTTGTAAATTCGTATAATAGCGTCTCGCTCTTTGTGGAGTTTAAACTTCCTGCAACCTGATTGTCTAGATTTTTCTTTAGGCGTTATTTAACCAGATTAAATGTATTAAAAATATTTTAAGGAGAAACCTTTTGTTTTCTCTAAATTAACAAATGTCTGCTATAAAACTAAAATTGTTGGGGTCTTGTTATTTATTATATTTTAAACAGTCAATAAATATTATAATATTTGTGTAAAGCAATGGAAATATTATAAACTACTAAAACCTTTAAATTAAAAAAAATATTCAAAATAATATAAAACCAACTTGCCAGCCAAAGTATCCAAGCGTGAAACAAACAGGAATTCCTTCACTTCCTTTACGGTTGGTAGGTAGTATTACTCTTAATTATATTGCGTAATTAGATTGTTTAGCCTTGGCAGACACAAGTTTATCCTATTAATATATAAGATTATAATTATATTCATATGGTTTTACACCATGAATGACGTCTCTATAAGGCAAAACGTTTAAATCCAGGCATGACTTTATAAGGTAGTTTTGAGTTTCATTAGAAGGCACTTGGAATTCAGCTTTATAAAATAATTTTATAACATTAAGAAAAGAAAAAGGAATAATTGCTATTTACTCTTGGGATTTTCATCTATGTATAGTGATTTAACTTTGACATGACTTCTGGTTTTTAGCGAAGACATGGCTATACTTCTCTTTTTAATAGTTCGATGAATAATGTATAGTTTGTTTTAATAATAAATATTGAATATAAATATATGTTAGTTCAACACAAAGGCAGTCTAAAATAGTACTAACCGAATAGGAAGTAAATCGCCACGCTAAAAATATTACATTTAATCAATAACACTTTTATTTTTAAATATATTCATAAAAATTCTGCACCTTAAACTAATTTTACAGATCAAGGCCTATACCAAAATATATTAAATTTTGATAAAACAAAGTACCGGTAGTTTATTTTTATATTTTAACACTGAATTTAATTTAAAATTACTATGAATGCTTCAATATTCGGATAAGGAAGTAATGAATAGACAACAGGAATAAATAAATGATATGACACAAACACACATTCTTCATTTTATTAATATAAATGAATAACTGCAGTTCAAAAATCAAATACTTATACATACAGTAAATATATATATATATATATATATATATATATATATATATTTTCTTAATTTACGCAAACCATTTCCAAACCTGTCCTACCTTCCATTGTATTAATAGATCTGATTGGGTTATTGTTTTCAAAATTCGAGAATTCAACACCCTCTTCATTATACAATTAATCCCTACCCGTAAAAAATATATATTTAATTTCATACAATGAGATTAATTCCACACTTTTGCACGTCAATACATCCGCATGGCCTTCTTTTTAAAAAACCTTGAAGTGTATTCTTCAACAATGTTGTCTATGATTGTGAAAATTAGTTTAATTTAATCTCAATAATATAATTAGAAGGTTTCCAAGTGTGCCACAAGCTTGCAGTCTATACGTGCACTAAGCCTCGACATACATTCTCTATGCTTAAGGTAAATATTAAAAATTGTGGTCAATTTGCTTTTTGGTAAAATTTCACTACATAATTTTATCTCTATTATGTTTGCCTTCAACAAACCCAGTTATATAATTTATTTAGTTACATTATATGATATTTTTTTAAATTATTTTCTCATCTAGTATCCATTTGATGGTGCTAGCACCAAAATATGCCTAATTTTAATCACAAGTTGACGACACTGATCTCTACATATAGATAACTTAAGGAGGAAGAAACTAACAAAAGCTAAATATATAATTTCAATGGAACTTCTTGTAGGTATATGTCAATCTATTCTAATTTAATTAGTCATGCACCAACTAGTCTATTTTTACTTTAATATATAGTTTATAATAATTTTAACATATTCTATATTTACAATTTGGACTTATTTAGATTGTCATTTTATGATAAATATTTTTGAACTGCAATTGTTACTTTAATGTTTCATGGTAATTGTTTATATTGCTTAAGCCATATGTCAATTGCTTGTCTTGCTTGAATGCATTATTTTTAGTCATGAAATTGGCTCCCAAACTTCTAATAAGAGTACTTTCAAATTTACCTTAGCACAAATAGTTTAATTTTAATTATTTAGAAATATCATATCACAACAACATTGCTTCAAATAAAATATTGTAACTTCACAAATTAAGTTGTATAAGAATGTATGGTAAGGATCGTATTTTTAATTTTATATCATTAACTTTGCTTCTTAAATTTCATATGCTTTTAAGCTTAGTTCCCGTACTTTGACTGTAAGACACTTTTAAAGAAATTGTTTAAGCTAAGCATGTCCAACATTAACCCGGCTGAGGGCCGCCTAAGTTCTTGGGGAATTGGGAAATAAATTAAATTTATAATACTGTACCTAATAACCAAATTAAATACACACACTTATACACCCATACTCATCCATCCGTCCATAACACAAGTACAATTATAATTACAATTCTGAAAACAAAATGGGACTAATCGATAATTTACGTCAGCTACAAGAGACAAATGTATTGTTTATTTCTGAAATTTAAAGTACAGCGAGATCTATTAACATTGGACACCTTCCTGGAACTAAAAAAGTGTCCGTTATTAAGAAGTGTCCACAATTAGGAAAATTAATTAATAAATTTTAATCTATATTAATCTATAAACAGTATTTATTAACTACAACCTCATTACTGTATTAGTCATTATGGTATACAGAAATGAAGAAACTGTTGGTAGCTTACTGTAAAGATTGCATAATGCACACAATACGTAAATAAAATGAAATGTGAATAGTAGGCCTTCTGTACTGAATAATTATGTGCTCACAAACACGGACTAAACTTCTTGAACATCCCCCACTCTATCTGATTGATTGAAAGGAGAGGGAGGTGGGATCTTGAAGTACCGTTGTCATTACTACTCAAACTATTTTAGAAAATTTACTAGGGGGGTAAGGCTGGGTTACTTACACTTCACACGAGACAGCAGCATTTTTAAATTTAAATACTAATTACTATGAGCTGATGTTTTCAATTTTCGGCCATACCTTATAGATCTATATGCATAAATCAGCATATCTAGCAGTGTCCGTTTACTTTACTGAGCAATTATTTCACCGTAAGATCCCTTCTTATTTTGCCGGGGAAATGTAAACTCTACTTCTGAAGAAGAATCCACTGCTCAGAAGTGTTCGTTAAGGGAGAATTTGCCGTATTTCAATTTGTGCTCTCATATTTGAGGGTTGTAATTATCCTAATGGCCGTATATTGGAAATGCCTGATGATAATTCACACACATGATTGAAAACATTCGCTGACACTATTTTAAAGATTAAGGTAAATCAAACTAGCTTAAATCATTTTCTTCATTAATAATATGTATAAATTAAAATATATTTTGGGAATGGAAATAGAAACATATTTATCTGAACGCCCTGATACAATAAAGAATAATTATTATTCTTTGTTATTTATCTAGTTTTAAATAAGCTTAAGATTGGCATGGCATAGTTGTCTACTTATTTTATTTTTGGTCACCTTAATTAACCGTTAAGGCTAAACGTATAAGAACTAATTATGCTAATATCTTAGGGATGAGAAAGTTAGAATTTATAGTAGGTGTATTCGCATTTGTTTAGGGGGAGAGGGGAATGTAAAACATATTTAAGACGGCCTACCGCGGTAGATCAAATCAGAACTCGAACCTTGATATCTCCGTACACAGCAGTGTCCAGTCCATTGCGAAAGTGGTATCTTAGACCATTCTATTACCAAAACAAATCTTGTATACTTTAATCAGTAGTACTAGTTTTTCATATTAATGATTATAGTATTTTTATAACGTGATGAGCTAGATCGTGGCATGCGTACTACATTTCAAATTAATTGCTGGTGAGGAGGAGGTTATGGTTCAAATACCGCAAGGTGATTTTTTTGGTGTATTTGTTAGGTGTATACCGACTGGAACTCTAGCTCCAATATCTCCGTGTTCAGCATGTCAGTCTTACACGAGAGTTACATCTTAGGCCATTCGGCCACTGAAGTGGGTCTGGTAGGTGTACTAACAGTTTATTCTGATAAAGTTTACCTCTCTTTCACCACTTAAATGAGGGTGCATTTCTCTTAGCTTTTAACTTCCTTCGTCATAATCAGTTAGTGTAATTAAATGAGTATAGTCTTGATGGTTTGTAAGACACGATACAAACAAAATCGTAAACATATTAAAACAGTGTGCACATAAATTTCCTGTACATAAGACTATGCACGCTATTTTAATGTACTAGTCTGCATAGTTATAATGTGTAAATTTCAATGGTCATGGGGTCAAGTGCTTGCCTTTGGACCCGATGTTCATAGGTTCAAACCCAAACGGGGTAGGCGAATTTTTCTTGAGCAATAAAAATCCTTGACACAACTTCCTTCGGAGGATAAGTAAAGCCGTCGGTGCCATGTTGATTGTGGCATGCATGTATGTATGTATGTATGTGGAAGATATGTTAAAATAACTCTCCTGGTAAAACTGGTAGGCCCTTTCACTCTCACCCATAGAAATTCAGTGTGGAACTTAACAGGAAACCAGCACCCTTCCTGAACTCACCATGATTCAAAAAGCAGATTTCCCATCATCATCATCATCATCATCATCAAAATTCAGATAAGACGAAACAGACTTGTTTTTCCACTTGCCCACCGGTGCGAGTAATTAGATGGTGTGCTGGATGATATAAGCAAACTTAAACTTTATTATATATATATAGCGTTTGAATTATTTCTGTGTACAACTTATGATAACAAACAACCCTTAGGTAGGAATCTAGGTAACACTATCTAAGAGTAGTATTTAGCAGATTTATATCTACATATTTTTATGGTCAAACGAATTATGATAAGTCACTCTCTTAATAGACTGGACGACAGATGATGGGTAATTAAGGGCTTGAGTCCCAATTAGGTGAACTGGAGGTGTTTTTTTACTAAATGGTTATCCATTCTCCCGTCAAGCGAATGCGAGTACTCTTCATCTACATTATACTTTCTCATTCATAGCACATTATGAAAGAAAGCAACGCTATACAATTCACGTGTATAAGAAAGGCGAAGTTCGAGGAATAAATGATGATAATTACGTACAACAGCCATAGCAGAGTCATATTCGAATACATATAAAATGACACATGGACATGGAGAATTGAACCCAGAACCTTTTTCTTAGTGCAAAAATTCTCTATCACTTAGCTATCCAGGGTTCATATTGTGCTTAGGATAATTCTTTCCTGATATTTAGTTAAGTGAAGCCTTTCATATAAATTAATTGTATAGCATTGGTTTCTTTCATCTTGATTAGATCAAAATGTACAATGTGTTTTGTGCTGTACTATTGGCAGAATAAAGTCACAGCCTAGTCGCCGTTGGCTATGAACTCAGTGGTGGCTATTAGTAGCCTATGATATTTACACGTCCATCATAGAATTTACCTTTAAATACGATTGAAGAATTACCCTAAGCACGGGATGATCTATGTCTTGTCCAGTGGTAGAACATTGACGTGCAAAGTCAAAGGTTCCGGGTTCGAATCCCATGTCCAGGTGTAGTTTTTCAATTCATTGTAACTTAACATATTATCTTAATTAATACAGACTGTGTGCAACTCAAATGGGTAATAAGACGCAGCGATAAAATTTGATTAAAACAAACTTTCATTAGTTACCTTTCTATTTAACGGGAATATCAATGTTATTGAACTTTTTATAAATTCTTTATTTTATATTGCACGAAAGGTGGTTTTTTTAAACTCTGCACTTTATATTTGTTGATAGGGGAGGCAGGTCACCCCACCCTTTCCCCTTCTACCCAGCCTACCACTCAGTCACCGACTCCCCCTCGCCCTCCCTCCCTCCTACGTTACCTATAGTTTATTTGAGAACTTCCACGGGTCAAAACATCGCGTTAGTAGGGTTAGTGTGGTGGGAGTAGAGGAGGGAGGGTAAATTGCGCACCGATCCAGCATCTTGCTCTGGATACAGCATGTGTGTGTGTGTGTGTGTGTTAGGGGGCAATGCACCTCAGTTGGCTGGTGCCCTGGTCTGCACGCCGTCGACGGAACGGAATGGCCGAGGGCGAAAGTCCGACACACTGATTTTCATGGCAGATCTATGTTCTCCACCCCTTCCTTTCCCTCTTTTTCTCTTCTGCACTCTTTGTGTTTAGTAACCCCTATCTCCCCCCCCCCTAAGCTCTATTCCTTATTTTGCAACGTCTTTCCTAATTGGTTAGCAAAGCCGTACTGAAGGGAAGGATTTTAAAGATTTATTTTTCATGGATAAAAATATAGAAAATACAGATAACTCCTTTTGAATATTAAACATTAAAAGGTTTCCTTACATGGCAGATGGATTAAGTTGTCAGACTTGTCTGGTTTGCCGGTGACTGTGGTAATGGGGTTCCAATCATAACAGGCTGTAGTGAGATCATTTTTCCAATCCAATTTCCCACCCTCCCTCCACGCATAGGTGGGTACCTATTGTTTATGTTCTACCTACCTCCCCCATATATAGGTGTTAATATGCAGATATCCTGGAAGGATAATATAGAGCGGTTAATACAAATTAATTAATAAATACTTTACTAGAAAATGTGTATTTCTTATATCAATTTTATAGATAGAGTTACACTATATTAAATAAAATAGTGATATGTTACACAGAATTTGGTATAATCAATTTAATTTTACTAGTATTTAAAAATTAATTGTAAGCTTTAGATATTTTTACTTTCTCATATCAAGAAATATAATTCTGGGAGCTGAAGGGAGAAGCAGAGGACATGGCGCATTAGCGGTCTTATTTCACTGACAATGGAATGGACCTGTCATGAAATATAACACCTGAATATAAAAATAGTTTGAATAAGAAAACTTTATATTGTCAATTCTGTGTAACGTTTCAAAATTAACTTAAAGTCACGTGGTGTAAATTTTAAGAGCTCCAAAATATTTAATTTCCGGTAGTGGAAATTTCGAATTTCACCAGCATGCAATTAGGGGTAGTTTTCCAACTATAGTTATTTATTTCTGTGATTTGCCCCTCCCCACTAATGTGGTCATACTTTCTCTAATAAACACTTCTCATCCCTAGAACATAATTAAGATATTATTCAAGGTCCTCTACATATATTTTCAAATGTATTTTAGCGCGTTTTATAGACTAAATATATTAGAATGTTTTTTAACATTTCTAATCGATTAACATATTAAAAATGCGATTACTAATTATTTGTTTTAAATTAGTAATATATTTTATATAACAGCAATCATTATTTTCAAGATAACAGTGAAAGATTAAACCAACAAATCTCTTACAAAATCTCTGATATTTTCTTCCAGAAATTGGAGAACTTAAACGTGAGCCACATTTTGATATTGAGCAGATACCGTAAATTATTCTCATTGCATAGGAATTCAACGTTCCTCCCACATGTTTGAGGGTGCACAGAATATTGTTTAGCATCTCAGGTTCGGAACTCAAAGAAGAAAGAAAACTATATGAAATATCCTCATTCAATACTACACGCCCACAAGCAGTCGCCCTCGCTTGTAACAAGCGCAGTAGTAAAATAGATTACGTCTGAAATCTAAAGGATCCATAAATTTACGTAGTCGTGTATAAATCTTTATTTTTATTTGTTCTTCTCAATCTAACTTAACAGCTGGGCAAATGAACCAGATGTCAATCTTATCTAGTCTGGTTCACCGGTGATTGGGAGATAGGGGTTTGAGTCTCAGCTGTGTCTGCTGAGTTTATTTTTTTATTTCTCGCTTTCTTACAGGTAAAGAAAGTATCTAGATCGTCAAAAAATCAAACTCGAGATTTTGATGAATATTGACGTTTCATGACCTCCCCGCCCCCCAAATTTGAGAAAGATTTTTTAATCTCTGTCTGCCTGATGTACCTTGAACTAAAGCTTAAACTATTCTACCGATCTGGCTAAAACTTTGTATCTAAAGTTTTCATAGGTTTTCCTCAAGAGATTTTTGGAATTGGATATTTAACCCTAAAATTAAGGGTAGCTTACTGAAGGACAAAAAGAGACAAAATAGATTTTGTCAAATTCGTCTATAACGATTTTGATTAAATTTCATTTCTAAACGTTAATACATATTTCGAACAAAATGCCTACCCTCAATATTGTCAGCATGAATGACTTTAATGGTTCTGATCAGTAAGGTAAGTTCTTATTATTTATAATATCTCCGAAACTATTTGAGATGTGGAGTTACTTATCGCTGCAAATATGTAGGGCTATTTATAATACAAATCTTTTAACGGAAACATATTTTTATAAAACCCATAACTTTTGAGCTATACGCAAATATATATATTTTTTGACTTTTCGAACACTAAAGGTAACGTATTGCAACCTTAAAAAAACTAACCCCAAATGTTGATGGATGTTGACGTCTCATTACCCCCCGAACCCTAAAACGTAGTGTTTGCAATGCTGTCTGTCTATGTGTCTGTTTAACCCTAAGATTAAGAGTAGGTTAATAAAAAGCTAAGAGAGACAAAAATCTATTTTATCAAAATCGGCTCAAACGATTTTGATTAAAATTCGTATTTAGAGGTTGATTAAGATTATAAATAAAATGGCTATTTTTTCATTTTCCTATGAAATTTACTTTTAGGGTACTTAACAAAGGCGGAAATTTCCGTATCTCCGCAACTATTTGAGATACTAAATAATTTATCATTGCAAAATCGTAGTACTATTAAACATAGAAAAAAGTTTTATTTGAAATATATTTTTATAAAACCAACAGTTTCTGAGATATTCGGAAATATATAAATACAATTTTGTGAGCTTTAGTTGTAAAGAGATACTACTCAATTTTTAACTCAATAATTCTTCAATTCCATGAAATAATTAAATATAAGTCTTTCAAAAAGCTAATGATATTTTTTCTTTAACACCTTATGAGAAATATTTGTACAACAATGATCTATCTCCTTCATTTTAGACTAAATAGTTAACAGATATATTTTTATTGGTCAAAATTTGTAAATGAGGAATTTAATAGCAACTCGATGACCTGGATATGTGGAACACCTAAGAAAATGTTAAAATTTTAACCGGAACTCGAAATTGTAATACTAAATGTTGACCCTTGTGGACCCAATTTTTTATTGGTCCAAATATAGAAATGTGGACATTAAGTATTTAAAAATAAAATTATAAAATTTAAAACCGAGACTCAAAAAATGTTTTATGTAAGTATAGTGCAATTTATGCTTGTGTTTGCTAGAGTATATTATTTCGTTTAACACAAACTACGAGATTTGAGAAAATATCTTCATTTTTAAACAATAGATCTAGAAAGTCCGTGCGCAGTTTCGTATTTTTTTCTAAATCCTCCATTCTTATAAACAAATATTGTTCCTCATATCTCTCTACCTACACCTATTTGTTTCGTTAAAACTTTCAAATCACATTGACACGATGAAAAATAATGTTTCATACACTTTTTAAGAATTAAGCTCACATAAGATAAGGACGATTTTTATCAAAATATAAATATCGTTTTGTTTTGTCAATGTTTAACACAGTATGTTCTCAGTTCTTCATAGTACTTCGTATACTGCAAGAATTCTTATAATAGTGACTTTCTGTGTATCCTTAGGGAGGCCTATATAGCGTCAATCTCTTGTGAATCTTCATGCCACCATGAATTATTCTTTCTAAACACTTTGGAAACTACAAAAAGGGAGTCAATCGATAAAGACCGTTCTAACTATTTGGTCGATTCCCTTATAGGAAACATTATTCTAATCTTGCATTTCGTGTTTCTGAAGCTAATGGCACTTTTGTGTCAATGAGCCATGAAACAATGACTAGGGTATTTATTCCTCTAAACATTTCAAAAAATACAATAAAAATACTATTTCGGACTTCTTTGTTAACAGGTAAGATGATACGGTCACTATTATCAAAGTTCTCCCGGAGACAAAGGGGCTGATATTTTAAATTTGACCGGGTACACTGGGGGTGTTTTTTTTCTATTTGATCATCACTAGGGTCTTACTATCTACTCTCACCAGTATAATGCGGTTACACTTCTGCTGTATTATCAACCCTTTTCCAAGCCCTCATAATTTAGCTTGGCTGTAAAATGTACCCATCCTTGTTTTCTCCCTCATCTCAGCTGGTGTGTATTTGGTCGTCAACATTGTGGTGGTCTCAACAAATCCAGGTGTACTGATCAGAAGGATGACCGGATAATCTCCAGGTTGAGTGGTTATGCGCAGTGATAACGTCTAACGACTATTTGAAGAGCAAGGGAGATTGATCAGAAACTTGAATACGTTGTTTAACCTTCTGAAAGTGCTTCTTCTCCTCCATTACTTGTATAGGAATTTCCAAGTATTTGATGAATAAACCAAATATGATAAGAATTAATTGCCACCCCTTTACCATTCTTACTACATGATTTAGAGTATGACCCAGAGCAGTGGTTAAATTAGTGCAGAATCAGTGGCCGGGCTGGCTGCATGGGTGGTGTGTGTTGCTATGAATCAAGATGTCAAGGTTCAATTTTTAACAGCTATGATTTGAATTATATTTATTTTATTTTACTACCAGCTAAAGATGTCTATATAATTTATTTTAGTTACTGTATTTTCGAAAATATACTGGCTTGATTCAAAAAGATGGAATGAGAAGGATATTTTTAGAGGAAATGCACCTATATTATTATGGTTATGGGATGAGAAAACTACATTAGTAAATTATAAATGGAATCCCACCACTCTTACAATTTCCCTGGAGTTCTGTTTGAGTGTAGAAGCCATAGTTTCCAGTCACTAGCAAACCAGATTAGGAAGTTTTGATGTTCAGTCCTCGTGCACACTGATTGGGGTAGTGTATGTATATATTATATTCATATTTTACAGATCAAAGCTGTATTGATAATATTTATTATTTGAAATATTGATATTTTACCTTAAGAAGAACGTTATTTAATTAGATAAAAACTTCAATTCACTTGATTGTAGATTAATCTTTAAATACTATAACAAAATGAATCATGCAAGATAAGATGATTGTAAAATAGGCACGAATTTGATAAATACATTTTAAACATTTGACACGGACCAGCAATACTTTTACTTTACTAAAGTTGTATCTTACTTTTCTATTTTTTGACACCCAAAGAGGCAGGAGAAGGAATAAATAAGGTATTGGTCTCGTCATCCTGACCTTTATAGGAGCGTAGAAGCACTTTTTTTTAAACATTGAGAAGGTTTATTTTGTCGTAGTTTCATCTAAATTATTTTCCACTCTTCCTCCACGCAAATACCGATGTATTCCCCCTAAATTTTACCTTTATCATTAATGAAACCAAAACCAAATTTAATTACGAGAGGACATATCTGACGGTTAGAAAAAAGCTACTAGGAACACTTTTACATATTAATACGTCAAGCAATATTGTCTATAAACTGCCTCTTTTAAAATTTATTAACAAAACTTATAAAATAATGGTAAAATATACTAAAATTGTATTTATGTTGACAGCAAAAAAAAAAGTTTGTATTTGCTCTAAAGGTGCTACAAATGTCCAATCGTAAGAAACTAAAGACATACACAAATATCATGAATGAATAATAAGACGCTAAGAACATAGATTCAAATAGCCTTGCACTATCCTATACCCTTCAAAAGCGTAGTTTTTTTTACGTACCTTTCAAGGCTGGTGAGAAATAATGAAGTCAAAATTATAAACTCAATTCGAGAAGTCCATTCCTTCCCCTCCAAACTTAATAAAGTATGAGGAAAGTATCACTCCAAATGTTATTTA
>CABFOW010007154.1:0-26131 GCA_902141385.1 Timema californicum | reverse complement strand
ACCACCTCTATCCTACCAATTAATTAATTAACAATAATTAATAATTAATCAGCAAGAATCAACATGTCAGAGTTGGTAGGCCAGGGGAGGTGGTAGGGGAGGGGGAGGTGGTAGGGGGAGGGGGGAATAACGGTACCTCAAATGACCTGAAATGAGGTCAAGGTCAAGTTGGAGCCATCATACCCCCTAACTACTAATGGGTACGGAGATATAGTAGGCTTAAAATTAAGCAATATGTCAGTTATTTTCAAAAATGGTGGCCAAACGGCCGTGATTTGGGCCATGTGACCAGTTTTTTAAGCACTCCTATATGTGTTTAATAAGGCCCAGAAAACAAATTTAGGGCACATATAAGTGCACACGTGACATGAGATAGCTCCTGTACTATATTGGACGTAGAAATTAGTTACCTCTTTAACAAAATAATGTCAATTGAGATTAGTTATGATAAGATTCATCTCATTTATTACCTTTAGTATTGTACTAACGCAGGTATTTTTTGTAACTTTAACTCGCTGTATTTATTTATGGATTTGAGCTTGAATATTATATTGTAGGTGATGCATTTAATGCTCCAATTCTGGATGATTGAATTGAGGTTTACTTTCTTGCCCGCCATTGTGGTCCATCCATTTGCACTCAAATCTGTTAATTTTTCTATTGTATACGAGTATGTTTAATTCTAATGTTTGTCTAATAAATAATACAGAGTATTGTTCTCATTTGGGTCTATTGAGGGTCGGGGCTTACAGATGGCTGCCAAGTCATATCGGCTTCTTGACCCACCCAGCTTTTCAAATAATCGTTCATAGCTTGTCAGTCAGTTTGTTGTATAGAAGTTTGTATGAAAGATTAAACCATAATAATATAATATAGTATAAAAATTAAATTCTTTTTGTCTGTTTGTTGTTTGAACACGCCCAAGCTACTGTATACTTTTAGAATATATATTTAAAAAATCAAAAATACCAGGGATGTAGAGGGATTACTAAAAAATAAAAAATAAATTCCAAATATTCGAAATTTCTTAGTGAAATATGGTGAAAGGGGACTAAGAAATTTCCAAAACATATGTAGAAATACTTCTTCTCGCTGTGATAGAAGATTGAAATTTGTCACACAAATGTAAGAGCCACCGCGAAAATTTCGTAAACGAATAGAATAAAACATTTACTATGTGGTAAAAAAAATTGAAATATTTATATTTATGTAAAATGGACACCCTTAAAAAATCATAAGAGTCTGGACAGTAATAATTCCAAACCAAGGGTCAGTGGAATGAGGAAGGAAGAAGTAATTGGGGATGTAGATTTACAAAACTAAAAAAAAACAATCATATATGGTGTGTAGAATGTGTGTGTGTGTGTGTGTGTGTGTGCGTGTGCGTGTGTGTGTGTGTCCGTGCGTGCGTGTGTGTGTGTCAGGAAGGCGGATGAACTATCCCAGATAACCATAAAAATATTTAAGTGTTTTTAATATTATGACTAAGATTTGGGAAATTGGAGGTGGTGGCTAAAATTTCAAACACTAATACAAAAATCGCCTTATAGGTTCAGTAGAAAATTGAAATATTTCAATCATGAAGAAATACCACCCTCCATATAATCAGAGAACAGTGACAAAGTTAAACTTGAAAATTGGATCCAAGAAATAGGGGGTTCAAAATTGCACACATTATTAGAGAAAAAAACTTCTTTATGTGGTAATAAAAAATTGCAGGTTATTACAAGGACCAATCTGTCTCTTTAACATACTTTCATTTCATGTAAATGCTATTATTTTGTTAAAATGTTATGTTCGTATTTCCTTTATGTTTTTGTAGCAATGTATATAGTTTATTTTTACAGATCTTATGATAGATTTGAGACAAATATTGCGTTTTGTTTGTAAACTCTATTTGTGAGCTGATTAATGTTTCGTTCAAATATTGTTCTTAGGATTTATTGGTTGATATTGTGCTATTTTAATGTTTTTGGATAGTGAAGACCCCCAACACCAATCGTCAATCAGTAAATTTTAAACACAATCCTGATATTTTAAAAGAAAAAATATATAAAAACTAAAACTGAATATGGCGGATTCAAAATAGTGGACCTAATTAGGACTGAAACATTGAATAGGAATAATTGCTTTTCTTAACTGTAAACTGATACAGCTCCATGTAGCTCTTTAACAACATAATATTTTGATATTATCTTTATTTTCTAACTAACATCAATAAGCTAGAATATAAATAAGGTGTAGAGAGAAGTTATAACTTATCTTCAAAAGAAATGTCAGATGGATACACATATTTATATTATAAGCTTTAGTTAGCCTACTTTTCGCGTTTTGTAACACAATTTAAAATAAAGGATTAATATATGTAGTTTCATAGTTAAAGATTTGATTACTTTTCCTTGTGGTCTATTTTATATGCTATAAAAGAACAAAGTTAGTTCATGGATTCCCCGTGCGAGGAGCGGGCACACCAGCTAGGTTTGTATGTGGAATTTTCCTATCCTCCTGGGTAGTATGAACGATAATACCAAATGATCACTGATCACCAAATTATGTTTGTGTTGTCAGAACTCGTCGGATCGAAACGGGACTTCTGTTGTACGCACTATTCTTCAGAACACAGGCTAGGTTATATTCCATGTGTTGATGTATTGTTTAGTGCGAGCGAAGCTGCTGGAAATATCAGTAATTTATCAATCAAAACTAGATTAACTAGTCTTATTTCATTTGTCTTTGTTATCTCTATATTGAGAATAATTCTTCCCTCAAATTCTAGAGGCTGGTTTCTTTATAGGTCAGAGGTAAATACTGTTAACAAGATAAGCAAGCACCCTCCCATATTTTACCTCTCTCTCTCTCTCTCTCTCTCTCTTCCTACTCCCCTGACCATTAAGACTCGATATATCGTGAATACCAACATAACGCAAACTATTATATCAAGATGGCAGGAAACATACCTTGTCAAAGACCTTGAGGAGAGAATATCGACGAGTATTTTGTATATTTTCACGTCAGAATTTCATAGTGAATGTTTTTGTCTCGTCAAACTCAAGTCAATTAGTTTAGCCATTTCAAAGGGCGGTACCCTCGCGTGCAGGTGCAGACAATCAGTCACGCCGAATGAATTACTACTATTATATATTATTATTATTAGCACCGCGTCTTACTACCCGTTCGGGTTATACACACTTACGCTAATGTGTAATGGTAGGGTGNTCAGTCACGCCGAATGAATTACTACTATTATATATTATTATTATTAGCACCGCGTCTTACTACCCGTTCGGGTTATACACACTTACGCTAATGTGTAATGGTAGGGTGACTGTGAGATGAAATGGAGGACCTACAGTTTAACGTGGGATCCGAACCACGGTGGAGGCCTGGCATTCCCCACATTCACAAGATGTCTTGTCAGAGGTGAAGGAAGGGTTTGATAATCAGATAAATCTATGTCGGGACCGAGGATTGAACCCCGGACCGCCAGCACAGAAGTCCGACACCTTACCCCTAGACCACCAGGTCACCTAATGAATTACTCTTTTTCTAAGTTTTATATAATAAATAATCAAACTAAAAATACTCTGTAAAACATTATTATTATTATTATTAATATTATTATTGTGCCACGCATTGTGTCAATCCAGTTTTTTCAAGCGCGCACATTCAGGAAAAAAAGCAATAATTTTGTTCTAGAAATATTTTATGTGACAATATAGGGCGGCGAGGGAGTAGTCCCACGTGTAGTCGTGTAGTCATGTCTCCCCAGTGACCCCGTGGGGGCCTAACTAGACTATTCAAAGTGATAACCAACCGTTGTAGGGGTCCTTGTTGACGATCATCCAGTCTCTTCTGATTAGGGCGCTGGCCAGAACGGGGGGGGGGGCGTAGATTTGTATTCATGCATTGTCGAGATCGGAGAAACCAATCAAAGTGATTCCCTTCTGTTTGTGTATTTATTTCAATTGTTTCTCAATCACGTGATCATCTATATCGGGAGAGCGGTTGTGGGGGAGGAAATAGGGCCTATAGCAGGAATTGTTGGCTAATACTAATAATGAGGACCAGCTGATGAATCATTCGAATGATTTTGAGAAGTAGTAAAGAGTCGGTAATAATCGATGTTAGCCACTTCCAACTAAAAGTAGTTGCTCGGTTTACTTTGTGCTACTATTCTCTTCACCCTGCTATCGGATCTCACAACGGGAATTCCTTTGCGTTTGCCTCGACATTTTTCTATTACTGTATTTAGTTAGCTGTGCCGGTGTCAAAGACCAAAGTACAGTCACAACAAAATACTATACAGTGAACGCATTAGTCACATAAGTACCTCGCAACTAATATAAATACTTTTGCGTGCGATTAATAATAAAATAAAGAACATACGTTTCCCTTTGTGTTGAAAGAATCGAAATAATTAACCCTTTAATATTTCCTAAACATAAAAAAAACTTACAATCCTATTTATATAACGGGCAAGTGATAAAATACTTTCGATTTGAATCAATGATATGCCTCCTGAAAGCTTCGCTTGGAATCAAACATAATTACTACTCGACAAACTACGACTGGGTAATGATATTTTGTGTTATAAGAATGTACCATTATTTCAATGAATACAACTATAATACGGTCAGGCATTGTTTTATTAAATACATAAAAAGTATAATATACTTTTCTATTTAATAAATCTAAGTCAACGTTAAAAAAGATGTTCTCTCAAACCATTTGTGCTATTTGCGTTTAGTTAGTTAGGAAGGTAAAATTTAAAAGAAATGAAAAAAAATAATTACGTAGTAATGTAGCAAAATAAACTAATAATTTTCTAATTTGCATTCGAATTATTTTTGCCTGATATTCGATTGTAAACTGTACAGCCTCTTAAACTTTGTATTAAATTAGCCTTGGAATCATTCGAATGCGTAAGGTCTCTTATTGTGTAGCAATGGGGACTATTTATTGAAAATGAACCTAATAGAAATGAAGACCTGTATAGAGATAGCCTGGAAACATTCGTAATCATAAGGTCGATTTTCCTCAGCACTTCTGGCAAGGGTGGGGTAAGAGAATGAATCTGCCAGCTCGCGTCAAGTCAGCTACTGTTTTCAATCGAATGTCTTTTCATTCGAATGATTTTTGAAAAATCGAATGAATCGATTCTATTCGTCCGATTGTGCCCATGACCATCTGCAACTACTCAATACACGAGCGTGGGAAGTCAGATGGTTGACCCTGGTGCTGGCCAACTGAACTGGTGCTGGCCAACTGAACTGCTGCTGGATCGTTTTCCACACTCCATCTGAATAATAAATAGTTGAGTGTGAATATTTTTTCTAAATTCCATCAATATTGATGTATGTTGAAGGTATCGTTATAGAAATGACTTCAATAATAACGTTAATATTTGCAAGCATTATCTGGGTAAAGAGAGGCCAGGCCGATTGTCGCCAATACGACTTTTAGACTAATACTAAAAAGATAGATGGATATCCATGTTCTCTAAGGCTTTAATACTATTAGGGTTGTGTTTCTGTAATTATTCTGATTCAAACCTTGATGGTGTTTAATCATTTAATTGTAATTGTCATAGAACGGAAAACTAAATATATAAACGACTATAGACAATATAATAAGGTATGGATGAGTTGAGTGATTGTTTAAGAAAGTGCACACACATTTACAAGGCCAGAGGTAGGGAAAACATTTTTATTTAACAAACTTGTAAAAACCTCAACTGATTCATTGCATGTGATTTTGTGCGGTGTATATTTAAAGCGGTTTTGGTATCATAATGATTTTTATTATAATAATATCAAGAAAAATGCACAATTTACATAAACCAGATTTCAAATATATTGCCATAAAGTGGTTAAAGTATGTGTAACTTTATAAGATTGTGATATAATGTGTCTCAGGCGATCAGATCTGTTAACTACGCACTCCATAAGACCAGTAGTGCAATCTAAGAGTGGAACGGACAATAGAAAGAGTAGGAAAGGCCGACAGTTACTCAATTGGCACTCGGCCGTCAAAATGAAATGGTATTTTAAAGGTGGCAACTCAAGAACGAGTGGTTTGACGTGTGAATACATTAAAGTATATTCGATTTCTTTGACTAGTAGATAAGGTTGCATATGTGGATCAGATTCGGCTATAAAATGATTTAACTATAGTTTCAGCTTATAATATATACCACACAACCAGATATATTAGAGGGGACGGATTTAACCAAGTCCGTACCCAGTTCTTTGGGGGTGGAAAGGGCGAGGAGTAAGGGGACGGTACCTGCAGTGGCTATAGGGTTGAAACCTTTCTTTGTTACAGCCCTGGAAATAAACAATTTTACCTTCACATTAAAGAAAGACATTTTTTTTTCTACTGAATAATAATAAACGGTACGGAACTTACCACGGACTCACTCCTTTTTTTTAAAATGGGAATATTTACTCAAAACTCGTAATATATGTGAAACGAAATAATATCCACTAGGAAACCCGATAAAAAATTGCACTACACTTAGACCCATGTAAAACATTTTTTTTACTACCGGTTTTAAATTTTAATATTTTTTTAAGAATTAAAGGCTTCATTTGTATATTGGGGCCAATAAAAAATATTGATGTTGGGTCCACATGGGTCAACACTTTTTTAAAAATCTCTACTTACGATTAAAATTGTCGACATTTTATTAAGGGTTACACATAATGGTTATCGCAGTGATATTAAATTCTTATTTTGAACAATAAAAAAGGTAAATATTGACTAGTGAGTCTAAAATGATAGAGATAGATCATTGCTGTACAAACATTTCCCCTAAGAGGTTAGAGGAAAAAGAACATTGACTTTATGAAAGACTTGCGTTATTTACTTACTCTATGGCGCTAGAGAATTATTGCGTTAAAACTTAGTACTATCTCTGTACAACTAAACTTCAAAAACTGGTATTAATATATTTGCCAATATCTCAGAAATTGTTTTCATAAAAATATTTTTCAAATACAAGTTTTTATTTTTAATAGTACTACAATTTTGCAATGATAAGTTATTTAGTATTTTAAATAATTGAGATGATGAAATTTCCGCTTCTGTAAATTACGGTACCCTAAATGTCGTTTTCATGAGAAAATGAAAATAGTCAGCTTATTTACAACCTTAATCAACGTCTAGATACGAATTTTAATCAAAATCGTTAGTGTTGATTTTAATACAATCGATGTATTCGCTTTTCGCCCTTTATTAAACTAATCTTAATTTTAGGGTTAGACAGACAGACGGCATTGCAAAAAACACTTTTTAGGGTTCGGGGGACATGAAACTTTGACATCCATCAACATCTTTGGTGAGATTTTTTTACGGTGGCAATACTTTCTCTTTACCTTTAGTGTTCTAAAAGTTAATAAACATATATATATATATATATATATTTGCGTATAGCTTGAAAATCATTGGTTTTATAAATAAATGTTTCAAATAAAATATTTGTATTATAAATAGACCTACATATTTGCAATGTATAGGAATTTCATATCTTAAAGAGTTCCAGATGATAGAAAAAAATAGAATTTAAGCATCAGACCAGAACCATTAAAGTCATTTTGACGAAAAATTGAGAGTAGCCATTTTGTTCGTAATAATGATCAATGCTTAGAATTGAAATTGAATCGAAATTATTTGAGCCGATTTTGATCAAATTGATTTATTCTCTTTTCATCCTCAAAGAAACTACCTTTAAATTTAGGGTTAGATATCAAATTCCAAAAACCCCGTGGGGCAACTCTATGAACACCCTAGATACCAAGTTTTAGCCCGATCATTAAAATAGTTTAGACTCAACTCCAAAGTAGACAGACAAACAGACAGACGGAAATGCAAATACAACTTTTTCGGATTCGGGGGTCATAAAACGTCGAAATTAAGTAAAATATCGAGTTCTAGTTGGGTTTTTTAACGATCACAATACTTTCTCTACCTGTAAGGTAGCGCGAAAGTAAAAAATGATATAGCTTATTTAGCAATTTATAGATAAATTACCTTAATCATGAATGCATTGATCCAAACGTGGATCTTTTTTTTTCTGAATAAAACACATAGATAATTCTTTAATATTGATGCTATCCAATAAGTATTAGTGCAGATGACAAATTTCAACGTGATTTAGTCGTTTTTGTCATACTTGATCGTAGGTTTTTAGTCTGCGCAGTGAACTAAAACTTCTTTCTGCCTTACAAGATGAACGTGGCGATACAAGTAGTAAACGAATTATCGTTTCTACATTTGAAACCAAATTCCTAGCTTGAGGTAGCAATGCTTGAAAAAGGCAGAGTGTCCTCAACACGCGAAATCTGATTTCATCTTGGGAACATTTTAAGTTCTGTTCAACTGTTAACAATGTTGTGTCAATCTCAGGATATTCACTGATATCAATGCTCACGTAACCTGAGAATGATAGCAAAACAAATGGTAAACATGCTATATACGTTTAATTTCGAGACCGTACGAAAACAGTTGGGATTAAAAAGAAAACTATATGTAAAATGTTTTGTAGACATTGTTCTACGATTTATTTCTTACTATAGAGAACAATTTATTATAATAAACAGTTTACGAGATAGCTGTAAAAAAGTTAAGGGTGGAATTTTCCAATATGGCAGTTGTAAAATGACTTTTTAAGAGTGGCACTAAATCCTATTTTATACACCACAAAAAACTACCCCAATATGTCAAATTTCCTGTTAATATCAAAAAGTGAAAGGTTAATATGCTCAGCAACTCCACTATTTCTCCCAGGTAACATTAGGTTAAGATGAGGTTAAGATTATGCTTTGTTCAGCGCCCCCCTTGAGCCGGCGCCCTGAACAGCCGCCTAGTTCGGCCAATCCATAAGCCACCCCTGTTAGACAATTTTGAAAACTGTTCATCACTTCCCAAAGCCACCATACTTTTTGAAACAACGTTAACTGATTTAATTATCCCAAAAACTGTTTTATTTCGAGCTTGAAGTCCTATGTTCAAAATTTCCAGATGCGCTATTATTTCTTTTCCCAACCAAAAGCCCATGTATGTTGTTCGGCTATCAAAATTATACAGTCAACCACCGGCTTGTGTGTGATTATTTTCTCTCAAATCGTTTATCGATCCAAAGAATACAAACGCTTTATTGTTTAAGTTGAGACACATCTCTTATTCCGTCACAAATAAGCCAAAACATACAACTTGTTTTTATTTTATTGCAAATAGTATTCACTGCAGTATTTAATTTTCAAAGATTTGTAAATTCTCATTGTGGATTTCTGGATGAGTCATTTTACCACGTTTTTGTTGTAACCATTTCATTAGTTCAGATGAAACTTCATCTCTTATTGGTTTAAGAGTTGTATTAGGTTCCCTTCGTCATTTGCATGCCCTCTTAAGACAAGACACTGTCTTGCAAGATAACGTATGGAACTATCTATTTTAGTAAAGTATCATGTGTAAAGTATCTTCTGTTCGGCTATTTTAACACCGGACAAGGTTTCTTCTAATGGAGCTTTTAAATGTGGGTGACGCAATACAGATTGTATGTGAGCAGATTTTCATAAATTTTAAATTTTCCCGTCACTATTTTCCAGTTTTTGAATCATTTTTATAAAAACTTGACCATGACCTTCAGAGGAGAAAACAATAATTTTATTACTAGCTACGTAATAGAGATTATATTCTACTTATTAAAAAATGCAATTGTATAAAATCCAATCACTTGATTATGTCGATCGCTGTTTGCCTACAAATTCCAAAATAAGGGTCTCAGGTTCGATTTCCATCGAACACTGAAAACATCGCTGTAAAATGTAATTTTTAAAAAAATTAAATAAGTATTAAAATAAAATGTGGAGTTTGGTTATCTCGACAGTAGTTATTCTAAAGACAAAAATGTTAAATAAATTCAATTAAAGGTTCACAGAATATAATGATTTTTACCTCAAGACATATTTTGGATGTTATTTATCCATTTGTGTGTAGATCTCGGAAATGACAATAAAAATATCACATCACGTCACAATTTTTGTATATAGTATAAGTTTTGTGTTCGTGCGTAATGCGTATTTCTTACTGTGTTCTACTATGGAATATGACCCTGATCTGTACCTACCGTATATTTGTTGCTAATCCAATAATAAAACATGACCCTGATCAGATTCTTTAACAAATCTGTTCCGCATTAGCTCATAGATGGCAATAGTGTATCTTTTAGAATCTCGTTAGTGTACTGCGTATATTCTCAGTTATTGAGAGACAGCCATAGCGTGAGCAGTTGGTCTATGTCTATTTGAAGAGTATGTTTATCTTCTAGTTCCATTGTGGTGTTATGATGCTGAAGCAAAGGGCATCTTAATCACCCTGACGTGTGTTGAAGTAAACCTTTAGCATTACTAAACATCCATAATATTTGGGTTGCAATATGGGCAACCAAGACAGAAATTGGGCTCCAAATGTGTCCTTTATTAAATGCACAACACATGTGAGGATTTATATAACTGGGAAACTCAAAATTATGCCTTATGATGTAACTATAGTATGGCGAGAGCAACATAACCACATTGATGGTTCCTTTTTCTGTAGGACATAAATAACAGGGATGTCAAAATAAGAAGCTAGCACAATTTAAATATCGGAAAATCTCATATCAAACTAGGCCTGCTTCCCATAGTGAGGACCTATCATAACAGTTCCTTTAAAATAATTAAATGAAGGAACCAGTTAAGAGCATAGTCCTAATAAATGGCGCATATTTATTGATGTAGCAAAATTAAGTTTGAAAGCAGTTCTACTCTAATTCATGCCGCTGACGTAGAAGAGGGAAGAGTTGTGACATCATTCAAGGTCGTGATCTATTCCTGTCTCTTCTCGTCTTGTCGAGCTACAAAACTAGCGCCAAGTATCAGTCATCAGGGTTGCAAAAGTGCAATGACTTCATCGGGAAAACCATTACCGGGGGGAGGGGTGTCAAGATCAATGTCCTCATGTACTATCTCATGGTTTCAAGGTCACGATCTATTCCTGTCTCGATTCGTCTTGTCAAGACACCAAACTGGTGCCAGGTATGAGTCATCAGGGTTGCGACACTGCGATGACGTAATCAGGAAACCCCATTGCCGGGGGAGGGGGGCCAGGGTCAATGACCTCATGAACTAGCTCACGGTTTCAAGGTCGTGATCTATTCCTGTCTTGTTGAGCCACCAAAATGGCACCAGGTATGAGTCCAACAGCCAAAATGACGTAAGTCATCAGGGAAAACCCATTGCCACATAGAAAACAAAAAATAAACCTTTGCGACATTGAAGGAGGACAACAGGTCGTTAACCCCATGTCGTCATAGAAATAACCAGAGGGGAAATTCAGATCAGACGAAAATATACTAGCACCAGGTATGAGTCACCAGGGAAAACCCAGTACATAAAAAACAAGAAAATACAAGTACCAACATGTTTGGAACAATAACCAACATGTCTGGAAAGCGGGTCTGGAGGAGGGGATGGGGTCTGGAGGAGGGGAGGGGGGTCAACAGCGGTGGGGTCAGGATGAGGGGTGGGGTGGCGGTAGGGGGAAAAGCAACAGCCAATCAGAGAGCACGGAGGAGTGGTCACGTAACCAAATTCAACCAATCAGGGCGCTGTACCCATACGCCCACCCAACTACTTACAGGATACAGAATTAACATTTTGGCCTTCATATAAAGCAGTAGTTCTCTTATTTCTTGTAAACTTGAAAGAAGTCAATGAATCTTTGGTGTCGACTTTGCTTACGGTACCATAAAGATATAGGTGCAAAATGTCTTTGAAAATTAATTATCCACCTTCACATTAGAGCTTTTTTTCCTGATAATTTGGGATCTGTAAGAAATTAGCAAGGGAAACGCTTTCATCAGGAGATATATATAATGGAAAAAGTTATCAGAGTCATTGGGATAATGCCATGATGGGTTTTTATGAGAGAATGCTAAACATGCAATTAGAAAAAAATATCCGTGGCAATATTTTTAATTACATAGAATGCACATATTACCTGTACGAAAATATGCATTAGTATAACTTGTATTTTAACATGAAAGTTATTGATCGAGATTGAATCTTATATAAGTATTAATTATTGTAGTCCTATGTTACTAAAAATTGGTAGTTAATTAAAACATTTAATTTGAGTACATGTTTGATGTAGATGCGACACAGAAAAATTATTGACATTTTTAGAATCAGCACATCAATTTTCTTTGAATTCAGCCACTTATATCCCGGAGGTATGAATTATTTTAATTTTTTTGTTGAATGCTAATAATCACTATTTTACAGCAGGTCACACCTCCCGCAGGCTACTCTAGTGCCAGAACTGACTATCAGCGGTTTTTAGACTAACTTAGCTGTGGATTCTCAGACTGAATGAACATTGACGGCGAGGTCAGGGACCGAATCCCGGCACGGGTGCATTGAGAATAATTGGTCTTAATGACCGCATCATTGTTCCCAGTGAATGAATGATTAGTTATGGCTCAGCAAGATGGCCTCCATTAATGTACGTATGTGGATTGTTGCAAAGATAGCAGTATATAAAATTGTATTTCTTCCAAAATCGTTTAATGGATGTGAAGCGTGGGTTTGTGTTAGGGAAAGAAGGATCGGAAAGAGATAAACCAGGAGAGCAGACAATTGTTGGGAGTTATGTGCCAGAAATAAAATGAAGGTGGCGATCAGCTGGTGTGTAAGACGGTAAGAAACAGTCCTAAGATCATTAGATACAGTCTTGAGGAAAGGTCGCTGATATATAACTTTATCATGGATGAATAAATGAAAAGGAAGACTGTAAACATCAAGGTAATGTAACGATGTTCTAAACAACAAATATCTAGAACCAACAACCCGGTAATATGGAGGCTTTTCACTCACCAACTCTCACCAAGTCTCACCTGGTCTGATCGAGACCTCTCCCCGTCGAATGGGACACACATGCACGCAACAACACATCCACTCCCGTAGCTTGGATAAAGAAGACTGACTGAGACGCGAACCAAATCAGCGCCTCGCCCAGCTCCTAACAATCTAGTTGTCAACATGACTTCGCGAACAACCGCTTCTGGAATGTTCGAGTTTGGCCTAGTAATTACTGGGATGTCCGCGATACGCCCAGAGCGCTAGTCTTCACCCTTCTTTATGTTCCATGTGTTTCCCTTCCTCTCCCCCTCTACTGAGAACTTCTAAGACCTGTTTATCCTATATAACAGCAGGTGTCATTTTGTATGGTACTCATTGTATCACTGGCTCTTACCAGGTGAGGGCGCTGGTTTATAACTAATATTTGGGGATATTAATCAAAATTCTCTTTGGCGTTAAATATGGGGAGGAAGATTATTCTAAATTACTGTTTGGCGCTTCTTTTCATGCTTATGAATGGGGATTTTATTTTGGTTTGACGTGGGTGAACCACGGTTTCATAATAGTAACTTTCTAGGGGAATCCATGTTAGACTTAGTACGTCTTATTAACTGTAGGTGCGCCCGAGCCTTTATCTTAGCGAATCTTAGTAATCGTTTAATATTATCTTGGGTATTTTTAGACGATATAAGTTCACTTAGTAATGAAGGTATTTTACATGGAATTGTTAGATTAGGTTATCATGAGCGCAACGGGAGTTTGCGGAACTTATTGTACACTTATAAGACTTGTCTGTAATATTAGGTTATGCTTCGTTACTTAGGATTAGCACTCAGCGGCCATTGTTGGGATCTCTGTTTAAAATATTCGGCCGCTAAATCATGTGTATATTTATGGGAATGTAAAGCTAACCTTTATGAGCATTTTATCTTATATATTTAATTTAAACTTCAGTTAATGCTATGTGTACTTAAAACTAAATGTCAGACATCTTGTGTTTATGGATGTAAGCGCGCCCTTGGGCGGTAAATTTGAATCTAGATATCAAACATTCACTATAACGTTCCCCTTGTGGGGAGGTTAACATTTTGTAAGTCATAGTGGCTCAGTCAATATTTTGCCAGACTAAGCGTAGGCTCATTAAGCCTTTAATGTGCTGTTGTATCAACTATATCATTGTAATCTAACCAACTGAAATAAAAACTATGTTTCTCTTGTGACCTCATGGTTGTTTTTTTGGCACGCTTCCTGGGCTCAATGTGGGCGTCACAGTATATTCCATTCACGGTAGGAATTGACTTCTGAAAGGCCTTTTTCCCTACCAAAAATCTACTATATAGTAGGATATTGGTAGGAAAAAAGACCTTTCAGAGAGTAATTCCTACCGTGAATGGAATATAATACCAAGTGTGTCCTTAGATAGTGACCACAGTAGAGATGGGCGATAAATCACTGCCTGTGATTCTTTCACCGATACCATATGATCACCATTACTCCCAGTGACTAGATCCCAGAAGTATCGGTGATTGAGATATCAGTGATCGGAGATGACAACAGTTACTCGAGATAAGGGACTAGTATTGCTTATTCTAGACTCTCGAGTAAATACTCGCTTCGCGATCCTTGTTCTTTTATTTTTTATTTTCTACAAGATAATTGAGAATCGACCTTATTGACCGGCATGTTTTAAGTGTTATTTCTATTTAAAACACTTGATCTCGTGGAGCTCATTTTTCAAAATCAGTATCAGATTGCTAAGTAAACGAAATGCTTGCTTACTAAGCGAATCACATTTCAGATTATTTTTAAAAATAGGTTAAGAAAAAAAATCATTTATTCTTTTTCTCAGTGATCCAACCCCCAAAATTGCAAATAATAAATTAAAATAAGTAAAAAAATAGAATATATAAACCTTAATATTTACTATGCGTTGATGAACCTAATCATCCCATAGTCTAATCTAAAGTTTATTTGCTTCTAATATATGTATAGTTCATCTACTATTAAATGTAAGGTATTTAAAATAAAATCATCTTGTGAATGTGAGGAATGCCAGGTCTCCGCCGTGGTTCGGACTCCACGTTAAACTGTAGGTCCTCCATTTCATCTCACAATCACCCTACCATTACACATTAGCGTATCCATTACACATTAGCGTAAGTGCGTATAACCCGAACGGGTAGTAAGACGCGGTGCTAATAATAATAATAATAATAAAATAACACTACAATAATATAATATATGACCTACATTCTAAAAAACATTTTCTAAACCAATCGCCATTATGTTATGTTAATTTTTAATGTCACAAAAATTTTAATTTTAGTAAAACAGATCACTATATAAATTACACAATTACAAGAGTTTCTCATAGTACGACAAATAAGTTTTAATATTGGTACTCAATTTTAACACAATGTTTGTTGGACAACTAATTTTGCCCAAATTACATAACATTTCACTATAAAATATTAAATAACTTTTTTGCTTTCTCTTTTTATTAACTTAATGAAACATCTTAAAACGCATACTTTTGTATTGACTGTACATTAGTCAGGCAACATGAAACCTGTAGATTAGGTAGTTGTATGTCGATTGTCAATGTCAGTGCCGACAGGAAGATTTGCGTTAGGCCTTTAAGTATGGAATTTCATTGCAAGCCGCCAAACACCAGAGTTATTAGATTCCCTTCCAACCGATACTCATGGGACTAGTCGAGTAAATACTAAATACCCAATACCCAATACTCAGAAATACACCATACTCGATTGTGCTCGCCTACTCGGACAGCAGCTAAATAATAGCTTTGACCGTGGTTGACAAAATATCAGTTCACGTTCACAGTTCATTCTGTTGACGATATGGTGAACAGCAGGGGTGGACAGTGGCGGTCTTTGCTATGATAAACCGCAACCGAAATAAACAGCCATTTACATTTTCTAAAGTATACACAGACATACAAAATATCGACCTACTACCTAGCGACAAACTGTGAACGTGAAAAAAATATCGGCCCATCAAGACACTGTGAATGCCAGTCACAGTGAAAAATAATTACTAGTATAAATCACCGATATTTTAAAATCACAGTCACTGTAGTCACTGATATCGTAAAATCACTTTTTAGCCCATCTCTAGGGCACAGGTTGTTGGTGGCAGACATAAAGGGATGGAAATATAGGAGAAAGGAAGTAAGACAAGAAAGAAGAATAGGGGTGTGGAGGCTAGAAAATGAAGAGGAAAGAGAGATGTATGTAAGAAATGTGAGAAGCTCAATACCCAAGGATGAGATGCAAAGTGTAGAGGTTGAATGGGAAAGGTTTAAGAACAGTCTGGTGGGAGCAGCAGAGGAGGAATGTGGGAGGAAAAGGAAGAAGACACCCTGGTGGAACGACAGGCTGAAGGAAGCTGTAGAAGAGAATAATAAAGCATCCAGAAGGAGTTTTAAGAATGGGAATGAGGAAACACAGGAAGAATATTTGGAGAAGAAGAAAGGAGCGAAGCGAGTTGTACGAGAAGCCAGGAAGGATTGGACGCAAAACTGGACGTAAATGCTGGCACGGGACAAGAAATTAAGTAGGACATAATCCTCCTATATTTGAAGGATATACTTAAATTTCAATACAAAATTGGCACGGGTTCATGTCATCTAATTTAGAGGAAATGTGTTATTGGAGAAAGTGTGACCAGATGGAACAGAATTAGGGGGTATGCGTTGAGTTAAACTTTAAAAAAAAAATGTTTTCGCTCAAATAAGGGACACCCAAGTGTGTATACAAAACCTATGCCAGTTTATGGTTAGTCATCATCTCAGGAGGACGTTATTGTTTCTAGAGTTTCCAGATGTAATTCTCAAAGGATGATGTTCTTGTAGTTGTGAATAAAGAGCTGTAAAGACGTATAAAAAGGAAGGGGACAGGAGGCAGGGGACGGGAGGAAGGGGACAGGGCCCATTGGAGGTCTAAGTTTAGTGATAAACGGAATGGAGCATCGTAAGACAGAAAACATAATAATACGTTTAATCACATACCATCTTGTATTTTTAATACAATTGAATTAAAATTCAAAGAGAAAAAGATATAATGCAAAGAGAAAAAATGAAACTATATAAAAAGTGTGGAAAATCTATAAGTGAACAGCAGGAATTAAGTTGTAGCGGCGCTTTAGTTAGCACTAAATACGTCGACTACATGAACAGGGAAATAAGTTAATACTTGAAAACATAAGGTTAAAATGCATGTTGACATAAGAGTTTAATGGAGCAAACAAAACAATCGATTACAAAGTGGTGGTCAAAGCACAATCCATCATTTTCTATGTTGACCGGCCAAAGGGCCAAATAATCAAATACAACAATAAGTTAATAACCGATACACTCGTGGAGTGAACTCGGCGGGAAGCGAGCGCCATCCCACATCCAGGCTACAAGACTTGGCTAGTTTTATTAACTATCGCCTCACTCTTGAAATGGGTATAACTACACTTTTTAAATCGAAAGAGAGAACTAAGGCTAATTTAAGCTACTCCCCGATTGCAAGACAAAGACTACAAACATAATATAGTTGCAATTAGGAATGTGTTGCAACAAGCATCTAAAGTATAACGACTGACCAGTAAAGCATAGCCAGAACCAACACAACATTTAAGACTAAATAACCATATTTTAAGAAGTGAGAACGATATGTGCCAGTGAAGCTAGCATGACCGAATAGTATTGGTTACCTAAGTTACAGAGAATTGTCTATCTCTCCCAGTCATAGAAACACCGGGCTAATATCTTAGGGAAAGTAGTCATTCAGGATTCTAGGCCTCTATACAGTAAAGGCTGGCTAGTTACTAATTAGTACTGCCAGGTATCATGAGTTTAACCCAACTCAAACATAGGCACAAACTACATATCTGATGATGGTTATTAACAATCAACAAGTTATCATGCAGCCCCAGAAGGGAGTTAAATATGAAAATCTAACAGGGCGCGGGCCCCGCCAGAAGGGCAGTGACAAACCCAAAACAGGTGAACAACAATGCACATCAGTTCACAAGAACAACTAACAATTACCTCACTAGGTCTCAATATCGGGCCTTGAACAACCAAGATTCCTTCTTTCCTATCAGAAGGCACTGAAGACCGAAACATGGTCATATAGGCCAGGGAGTGAGATACACTCCAATGAAACTAATGGTCCTAAGGACCAAGTAATACGTAAGATACCTCATGACGTGACTTCGACTATCAAAACATAATCTAACTATACATAATATAGTCGGCAAACTTTATAGTGAAAAACACTCTTAAATTTTAAGAAAAATCCTAACCGAACTACACGACTGAACTTAGAGCCTCCTACTCCTTCTAAAGTAAATAAGACTTTAGTTTACGACAAGTTTTTCCGTCAGTTCAGTGAGTCTGACGTCACCATCGTCGTGACCTCTATATGTTCTTGCTGTAATGTAGAATGGAGAGAGACGTCGGTCGTCGAACATAAGATTGGAACTGTGTTTTGTTCCCAGCGGACCGAGGCGTTTTATGCAAGTTGAAGTGACGAGGGGGTGGACGCACTTCTCGACGTTGAGAAGAGCACGTAGGCAGCTGTCCATGACGTACACACCCTCTTGAGTAACGTCCAAATCCGCTCAGTACACTTAGTGGTCTAGTTGAGTTGAGTACAGAGTTGAATGGAGACCCGTGTGTGTCCGTACGACTCTTCCCACGAAGACGTTCTTACCCAGCTATGATCCCGAGGAGTGGTATGTAACAAATTATGGAATAACATTAATATATAATTAGATATCCATATATATTTTATTATATGACGTGATTTTCTCAAGCTGGTTTAGTTTGTACGGGCAAGGACTGGTGAGCCCGTTACAGAGATATTACAAGTTAATTTATTTTTTAAATAATGTAAAAATATATTACACTCATCATTTTGTTGAATGTCGTTGTTTGAGTATTGGTGGATGATAAGACGTGAGCTATGTTTTCTGGTGTAGGAATAGATCTAGATTACCCTACAGATGCTCTTGATGATGTTCCAGCACAGGAGTTTGGTCAACCAGATCTCCGTGCAATTATTCTCTTTGACTGTCAGTTTTTACTTGGACTCATTTCGTCTATGTTCTCCCTCAGACTCTAAGCAAGAGTCGTTCATTTGATTGTGAGGTTGAATTTTCCACCGCAGTGCCCTTACCAATAACGCCGGTAGGCTTTGTCCTATAATAATCTGTGTCATCAATCAATAATATCAAAAGTGTAATTGTATTTTCACTTGTGCACTTTTCTTCCAAATTCAACATAAATATTTCCATAAAAAGTTAAGTGACTCGTAAGATTAGCAATAAGCCCTGGATCGTTCAGTTGTACATCTGGTGCTTGTGGGAGCCTTTTCATCGTAATAGCATCAGGCACTTCATCACCAGAAGTATGTATTGGTACTCATTTTTCGACGCAATAGCAGATCCATGTGGTGTTTTGGCAAAAACGTGCCTGCGAAATACCATTCGGATAGTCTTCTACTTATGTTTTCACTCCTTCACTGAAACAAAAGAGCATATAAATTGATTAAAATGTAGGGGTTTTTTTTCAGGTTTCTGGCGGAAGATTGCAGATATCACCGGCTATCATATTATAATTTTTAGAGACTACCAGCTTGAAAATTAGCAATGTTTGGATAAAATAATATTTGTACTCGCCTGTTAATTTAGACTCTGCTGTTACTCCGTGGCAAGCTTTCTCAGTTGTATTCTTACGAGCGTAAGTACCCTTTGCTTGTCTAATTATATACACATGGATATTTTTCAATAAACTGCACGCATTTTATGTTTATTTACTGTTGTTACGTAATACTTTAAGAATATATATAATATCGCAACAAAATACCGTCGGAAACCGAGGAAACTAGGTGACGAGTGTACAGTATGTCGTGAACGGAGCAGCTCCAGTTGACGCATAGCTCACCAGTCACGTTGCTATCACCTTCAAGTTTCCCCAGTATAAACATAAACTTTATTCTCTGTATGCTTTTACAGAGTAGCTCCAGTTGTCGTTGCGTTTCCGTCATATATATAAACGCGGCCCAAGTATTCATTTGATAGTTAGGAAGAGGAATGTACTCCCCAAGTTAACCTCATTTAAACGACGAGCCAACACATCCCTGAGGAAAGACAGAGGTGTCTGAGGGAAGGGGGAGGGGAGTTAAATGCATTTCCCTCAACCACGCTAAATCCAAGTCTAGTGAATGGTCAGAAAACTTGTACTTACTCATATACCCTCTGTGCAATCTATAACCTATTATCCGAAAGCACATCCTTCTCGCACAAAAGGCTACCACCAGAGTACTAATACCTCTGGCACTGTTACCACACATCCTTCTCACACAAAAGGCTACCACCAGAGTACTAATACCTCTGGCACTGTTACCGCACATCCTTCTCACACAAAAGGCTACCACCAGAGTACTAATACCTCTGGCATTGTTACCACACATCCTTCTCACACAAAAGGCTACTACCAGAGTACTAATACCTCTGGCACTGTTATCACATCGCATTCGAAAACCATTCAAATATAAATGAAGAGATGTTGTTTAACTTTGTATGTAGATTTACTTTCTCGCTACTTTACAGGTAGAGAGAGTAATGTGATCTTCAAAAGAATCAAACATGAGATTTTGATGAATGTCAACCTACGTCAACCCCGTCCCTCCCAATCCAAAAAAGTTGTTTTTGGATTGCCATCTGTCTGTACCTCGATGTAGAGCCTAGATTATTTTTACCGATCAGGCTAAAACTTGATATCTAGGGTTTTTTGGAATTGGATAACTAACTCTAATATTTAGGGTAGGTTCCTTAAGGGCGAAAAGAGAACACATCAATTTTGACTAAAATTCGTACCTAGGCGTTGATTATTGTTATTATTAGCACCGCGTCTTACTACCCGTTCGGGTTATACGCACTTACGCTAATGTGTAATGGTAGGGTGATTGTGAGATGAAATGGAGGACCTACAGTTTAACGTGGAATCCGAACCACGGTGGAGGCCTGGCATTCCCCACATTCACAAGATGTCTTGTCAGAGGTGAAGGAAGGGTTTGGTAATCAGATAAATCTGTGCCGGGACCGGGGATTGAACCTCGGACCCCCAGCACAGAAGTCCGACACCATACCCCTAAACCACCAGGTCACCCCCTTGGCGTTGATCAATATTATAGATAAAATGGCTATTTTCATTTTCCCATGAAAATAACTTTTAGGGTACTTTACAGATGCGGAAATTTCCGTATCCCCGCAACTATTTGAGATAATAAATAGCTTATCCATCAAAATTGTAGTATTATTAAAAATAAATTATTTTAAATATATATTTATAAAACCAATAGTTTCTGAGATATTGGCAACTATAATTAATACAATTTTGCGAGCTTTAGTTGCACAGAGATACTACTTAAGTTTAACGTTAAAATATATAATGCCATTGAGTAAGTAAATAAGTAAATGTATCAAAAACTTGATGTTCTTTTTCCTTTAACCTCTTAGGGGAAAAGTTTTTTACAGCAATGATCTATTTATATTATTTTCGACTCAGTAGTAAGTATTTACCTTTTTTATTGGTCTAAATTTATATTATTATTATTATTATTATTAGCACCGCGTCTTACTACCCGTTCGGGTTATACGCACTTACGCTAATGTGTAATGGTAGGGTGATTGTGAGATGAAATGGAGGACCTACAGTTTAACGTGGAATCCGAACCACGGTGGAGGCCTGGCATTCCCCACATTCACAAGATGTCTTGTCAGAGGTGAAGGAAGGGTTTGGTAATCAGATAAATCTGTGCCGGGACCAAGGATTGAACCCCGGCCGCGAGCATAGAAGTCTGACACCTTACCCCTAGACCGCCAGGTCACCCACCTAAATTTATAAATAAGTAATTTATAATTAAAGACAAAGTCTACCATTCAAGCACTGCACCAATTATTTAAAAAATTGTGTACTTACTGATGTGATCATTTTCACCCCATTTAGTTTTAAAATTAATAGTAAAAAACTAATCGAGCAACTATTGTTGAGTTGAAAACGTTCACTTGTAATGGCAACATGAATAATCTTGTGCAACAATCACCAAAAATGTAAGGTAGCTCACTCATTTTTTATCAATATCAAAATTACCAAAAATATATATTTAATTGTGGATTGTTAAGAAATCGTTTACACGTTTATTAAAATAATTTAAAAATGATCCTGGTATTCGAGAGTTACCAAAAGAAAACATGTTAAAAATAATGAATCATACCCCAGTTAGCCAGCGAGCTGCTGAGAATCAAGGTTACTATAGAGCTAACCAGATGTGCCAGCGAGCTGCTGAGAATCAAGGTTACTATAGAGCTAACCAGATGTGCCAGCGAGCTGCTGAGAATCAAGGTTACTATAGAGGGGTTTCCTCGTCCACTCGTAGCCCGTTTGCAGTTACAGTCCGCTGTTTTATTGTGTATTGTAATGAGAGTTTATATGCGTGAGTTGCCGTGTGTCGTAAAATAGTCTCGTAATTCACGGTAATTTTTGCAAATATTATATGGCTAATGTTTAGTTATTAATTTGTATTTGAGTCTATGTACTTATTGTGTGTGCGCAGGCATGAGTTTTATTATTTTTAGAATTGTTTTAGTGAAATGTATAAATATTACGAGTTATGGATGGTGGGGGGCGGGAAGGTACCTAGTTTAGAAATAAAACAACTTTCTTTTGAAAACTCAAACCATTGATTCACTAGTCTTATTAAAAAATATCTCGGTCTTGGGTTATGAAAATGGATATTCAATCTGTTTCAAAAACAATGTCTTCGAAGTATCTACACACACAAAAAAGTGATACACTGTTGTGTCGTTGAACAAAGTTGTTACATTTGTGGTGTGAAACCAGCCTCAACTTGAACCATATGAGGCTTCAGCAAAACGGTACCACGGTATATACTGCGTGCGTGAGATGTTTGTAGGTCACTTGATCTCCCAGATTGGCGATATCCCTCGAGTTGTTTTTACTGTGGGGACAACTTAAAGAGAGCTCCCGGTGCATCACAATGACTAGAATAAACAGGGAATGTAATGTTATAACAGCCTCGTTCAACCACTACAACAATGTATAGACACACCCAAGACTTTGTTTAAAAGAATTTAACATCCATTTTTATTATCCAAGACTAAGATATTTTTAATAAGGTTAGTGAATAGATATTTTGAGTTTGTTTAAGTTATTTCATTTCTAAAATAGGTACCTTTCCATGCTCCAGTCTGCATAACTGTAATTAATTATTTACTATGTAGTTTATATTTCAAGTTTAGGAGTTGTAGAGTAGCTGTATGTACATTGCGTTTGAGTTGTAAGGTAGCAACTTTTTTTGTTCAGCCCACGCGGTATGCTATCCCTTCACACATGACTGTAAAATAGTTTGCCTAGCTACGCCCAAAATCAGATTTAGAGAAAGCCTTAAGTTCTTAAACTATTTATTGACTGTTTGGAAGGAGTGCTTGGGGAGGGGTTATGTCTTTTTCCGATGATCAATGGTTTGATCTGCTATATTAATTTTACTTTTTTGTTACCATCATAATAAAATCAATTAATCGTTACAAAGTTATTTAATTAATTATGTTCGGTCTCATTAATATATGGACTGGGTGTTAAGTGTGCGCTATCGTGGACCTCCTTTTCAGTTTTGGGGGTGGAGAATGAGGGTTGGGGTGAGTCATAGTTGCTATGCTAACCAAAAGGTGTCGATAGTTTCGCCAATGAGTAGGTATTGTTATTCAGAAACATTGCTTTGAAAAAAGTACAAAGGGGAAGGGATTAAGTGGACAGTGCTGTTAGAATGGTGTCATCCGGTTAATCTCTGGATTCCTTGAAAGTGTCAAGGACTGATGGGGCGGCCTGAGCCTAGCCTGGCTCACGCACCTCTCCTGGAGAAACCTTTTCACAGCCCATTTAAAATTACTAGCATGTGACAGCGGTTGCTTCAAATTAATACGGTAGTATCAATTTTAGATTTTGACAATCCCATCCATTTTTTTAAATAATATTTACACAATTTTGTTTCATTAAAAAGTTTTAGTAGTTAGTATATTTAAAATTGTAGCTACAAGGTAAAGATTTAACTCTTTTGAATTTTAAACTGCATTATATTATTTAAAATTTTATTTCTATTTTTAATGTAAATAATATGATCTACCCAATAAATCACAATATTAATGTCCTAAAAAAAATCGACTACACTATATTTTGTTGTGCAGAAATTTGCCAGATCATATTTGATTATTTTTTTAAAATATTAGATTCCATGGAAGATTTTCATTTAGGGCTTAGTTCTTAGACCACTCGGCCACTTTTCCGTGCTATTTTACGTGACCTACAACCTTTTAACCATCAAAGCTATCTGGATATATTTTCTAAGGAGGCCGGGGTAAGGAAAGTAGAATTTATTAATATGCAGTTCACACGTATTTACGTGATAAACAGTGAAAGGCTATTTAAGAATAAAGCATCTATGTATAAACTGCCTGGATTCAAATCCCGTACTCTTCGTGACTGGCAAACAGGACAAGACTAGATTGAAGCCTTTTCTGGATTGCCCACCTATTAGAGTTGAACGTTCCGAACCTTTGTTTCAGGTTTTCATATTTTATTCCCATCTTCCCAGTTCAATCTTTTTGGATGTTATGGAGAGTAAATAGCCTATAGCCCGATTTTGGTTAGAAAAACAGTTTAGAAAATTCAAACATATTTCCTTACGATCAACATTGATAACATTTTGCTATATTATTTGAGTCATTCTATAGGTTTTGAGTCATTCTATAGGTTTTGATAATATCTATTAAAGGTGACAGCTGAATATAGCATGACTTGATGTATGAATATATTAAAACTGATTTAGTAGCTTTAGTAACTAACTTCTACTGTTCTTCCTACCAAAATCATATTGTAATAACCTGTACCGCCCTTGGACTCGGGAACTAGACAATTTACTTTGCTTCCAGAAGAGGATGAGTAGGCCTCACATATCTCTGTTGACCGCTAGATATAGTCGGGTTGTAATAGGAACAACCATATTGTGTCAACTGCCGCGTAAAGTGTTCTGCAGTTGTCACTTTGACATAGTCTTAATCTCAACAGCTGCTGAAAGAAAAAGAAATGTATTTTTGATAATGTTGTCCCTCCTATATTTTATATCTCTTAAAAGACTCTTCTTATGGCAATCTATCTACAGTCCAACTGTCATATAAAGGGCCTTTTTAGTTATAAAATACATTTTTATGTCATTTTAGTATATTTTTAGCGTTATTTTATAGTTATTGATGATATATCCATGGTGACCACTGTAGATCATACGGCTTGACCTATCAATACAGGGGAAGTAGATATATCTATTATAATTTCTAGTTGTCAGGTAAGGTAGGCCCTTTCTATTGAAAGTGGACTGTAGTTAAAGTTATTTTTAGCTCATACTTGCAATGACATAGTTTAGTGGCAATAAAAATAGGTATGTTTCAGTATTCGTTCTGAATAATTAGGCATATACACATGATAAACCCAAGTTGATGTAATATCACTTTTGGATTTAAATTTTATAAATTTATTTTACATTTAGTTTTTAGTTTTAATGTAGAAACAAAATGTCACAGTTCCATGCCGGTTGTCACGCGGACAGAATATCAAACTCATCTAGTCAGGTTTTAGTCAGGTTTGCAAGTGAAGTGGAGATAATGAGGTTCAAACTACAGCTGGGTGAACTAAGAGTGGGTTTTTATGAGTAGTTTCTCTCTCTTCCTCTATGCAAATCCAATAACATTTTGTCTCAATTCTAGCTTTCTCAACACTATCCCATTAGTGTGAGTTAACGCCTTTAACCCAAATGAGCAGTGAGATGTGGAGGAAAAACGACTTATATGATTCATCCCAATATTTGTCGGCCTGTTATAAAAACTTGACAGTACACTAAAATTATTTATTACAAAACATGTTGATATTATAGTATAGTTTGGATTGCGGTCGTTCAATTGGTACTTATTTAATGTATTTAAAAAATGTAATCCAAGCTCTAAAATATAGAGGGATTCAATACATAAACATAAACAAAACCTACAGTTAAAGAAAAAATTTAATAAAAATAGATAGGAGCGCGTAGAGTGAATATCCTAAAATTGTGAGTTATAAAGTGCTGGACATTCAACATGTCCCCAGC
>CABFOW010007153.1:0-26133 GCA_902141385.1 Timema californicum | reverse complement strand
TAAATTAAACCAGTTACAAAAGCAATGTTTATTAAAAGAGTGATTTTATCATATCTTAGAAATACCAATGATAATTTATGATTGGAACTAGAACCAATATATTTGTCGCAATAAGTGGAAAAAAACTTTCTGTGGCTTTTTAAAATTAATAATATTATTCTTATATTGTAAGGCTAGGGTTTGATCTTTACCTCTTAATATATAGATTATTATCATTCTCATTTATTAATGTCGATGAAGTTTAATAACTTTATTAAATATTATTTTATTTAAAAAAATAATGAATAATCAATACGTCTCATCATTCCCAAAGTTATCTTCATAAAACAAGTACATAGTCTATTTTATTATTTGTTCAGATAAATAGTTGGAAAATATCAAGAAAAAATCAACTAGATAATTATATTATTATTATTATTATTATTATTATTAGCACCGCGTCTTAATACCTAGATAATTATAGTTTTTATCATTTTAAGCTGAATAATTATTGGAATAAATTAATAGCCTTTTATGTTGCTTCATAATTCCAAATTTTATAAGTTTGTTTCTAATTAGACTTTGATATGGGAAAACAAAAATCGGATAGGCTTTTAATTGGTAGGCTTATTCTAAATAGCCTCTAACTATCTCGCCATGAAAATATGAATACATTTGATATAAATTTGGCATAAGGAATACATTTTATATTAATTTAAGTAAATACAAATAGCCCGGGAGGTAAATAAAACGAGATGTAAATAAACTTATAAAAATAACAATGTAAATTCTATAACCATGGTGAAATTAATCCACACATAAGACTGGTTTGAAGTTTGCATTACAAAATATAAGTCATACTATCTCCTGTCCGTATTCTCCTATACCCTGCTTCAAGTGTTTCAACAAACAAAGCAATACTAAGTTAATCTCCTGTCTGTATTCTCCTAGACCCTGCTTCAAGTGTTCAACAAACAAAGCAATGCTAAGTTAATCTCCTGTCTGTATTCTCCTAGACCCTGCTTCAAGTGTTCAACAAACAAAACTGTGCTAAGTTAATCTCCTATCTGTATTCTCCTAGACCCTGCTTCAAGTGTTCAACAAACAAAACTGTGCTAAGTTAATCTCCTGTATGTATTCTCCTGGACCCTGCTTCAAGAGGCCAACAAACAAAGCAATACTAAGTTAATCTCCTTTGTGCAACAAACATAGCAGTGCTAAGTTAATCTCCTGTCTGTATTCTCCTGGACCCTGCTTCAAGTGTTCAACAAACAAAGCTGTGCTAGGTGTATTCCAAATTAGTACACCCTGCTTCAAGTCTAAAACAAACAAAGGAGAGTATATTTTCACTCCAGTCTGAATCTTCCCAGTCCTCAGAAATGTTCATAACGTGGCATAGAATGAAAGACAGAGTACAATAATAGAGTGCTTGAAACTGGAGATCTGAGATCATAAATACTCCGAGTGGAGCTTTTTAAGCACGCAAAATCTACAGGGGGAATATATATACTTTTTACTATATTTTTGTTTCATTTTTTTTTCTCAAAGAAATAAGATGAAGGAGAGAGCTTAAAGAAAGAGGCTAGATACCGGGAGAGAATCTATTTAAAGTAATTTATTATGGAATATGGAGCACATGGTTATATTTTAAATTACAAACGCAAAGAGATTTGATACGATATGCTAGTAATGAAGAGGGCGCTCTTATTGTGTGGGACTACCTTGATTTGAATGATAGGACGTCATTAATCATAGCTTTGATTATTATCACCTTTATTATCTTCATCCTACGCGCCTGGGTTCGGATGATGGGAATATATTAATATCACCTTTTTCACTCTTAGCGTCTTACCAACTATCCGTAATGGCTGTGCGTTTTCACTAATAAGGTATATGTGAGGAAGATACAGCTTATATAAATGGTTCTCAATCGTTATACTTTCTCCCGACACGTTGGAGAGAAAGTATTATGATCCTCAAATAAATCGGACCCGAGATTTTGATATATGTAGACGTTTCATGACCCCCGAAGCAAAAAATGTTGTTTTCTCAATACCGTCTGTCCGTCCATCTATATATCTGTCTGTCTCTACCTCAGGCTAGAGATAAAAAAAACATTTAATTAGCTAAGATAATAATTATTAATAATAATATCTAGCACCGCGTCTTACTACCCGTTTGGGTTATACGCTCAATAATTATCACTTTAACATAGACATGTTGGTAAATGTTAGCGGTTACCGATGAGAGCCGGTAAAAGTTTGGAACTTAAATGATGTTATAGATATTTTGAAGTTTTACCAACAAGTTTTGGTAAGTGATAGGATATACCGTTAAATCCCAAGATTAACCAGTTTTCTGACTTTTCCAAATACTTCTTAAATCAGGTCTATAAAAGTGAATTTGATCCTTTTGATCTTTAGTAGATAAATATATTTCTATTCTCTCACTTTTAGTTATAACACAGTGTTCCTAGTTCCTAATGACAAATAGTAACAGTGTATATTATTTAATTTATGCTCTTTGGTCTAGTGTTTCTACAACAATGTATATACTTATTATTTATTTTCATAAATATTAAGAGTTATGAGTAAATATATATTTTAAGATAAAAATGGGAGAAAGTCTGTGTGTTTCACCATACCATTTGTTTTTATTTGACGACCAATTATTTTTATTTTTTTTAAGTCCTAGCAAATTTGTCGACACTACGGTAGACTCGGATATTCGAACGATCATAGATACCTCTCTCAGTTGACCAAAAAATAAGCGTGGTTATTTATCCTATACTCGACCATGAGAAGCTCAAGTTATTCATTAAATACTCAATTATTTGATTGTAAGCCATTAAATTCGCTTGAAAATAAAAACATAATTTGTATAATTTGACACGCGTTTGTTCGAAACATTAGATAATTTGAATCAACCTTTATTCCCCTTGAAATTCTTAACTATATAAATGAAAAAAAAATTGTTTCAAATCTTGTGAGGAAATTTATAAATTTGAAATTTATACATGAATTTCAATAATAATGTTTAGAATATAATAATACATTCTAATTATATTAAAAATTACAACTTCTCCTTTTCATGACCATGATAGCTATGTGGGTCGTGAAATTTGGCCGTTCGTTCTAAAAGTTGTGGCATGGCTATAACATGTCTGGGGGACGCTGATGTAGGCTATTCACCCTGGAGGGATTGATTACATTTGGTGATAAGTATTGAAGGTTGTGTGTGTCTGTAGAACGCACAAATCTCATCACTAAGGGAGGCGAGCTTAGAAAGTGGTCAACACTTTATGCCATCTCCCGCCACCCCCCTCTTCTATTCCCTTCACTATCATTATTATTATTATTATTATTATTATTATTATTCACACCGCGTCTTACTACCCGTTCGGGTTGTACGCACTTACGCTAATGTGTAATGGTAGGGTGATTGTGAGATGAAATGGAGGACCTACAGTTTAAAGTGGGATCCGAACCACGGCGGAGGCCTGGCATTCCCCACATTCACAAGATGTCTTGTCAGAGGTGAAGGAAGGGTTTGGTAATCAGACAAATCTGTGCCGGGACCGAGGATTGAACCCTGGCCGCCCTTCACTATCATTGTTTTATTGAGCTATCAGGTAGTGTGATGATATGAAGACCTCATCTTAAAGACAATTGTAGCGTTCAGCGGCCACATGGTCTAAAGACAGACTCCCGCTCCACGGTGCACATCTTATTTTTCACACGTATTTAAATGGTACATACCATACCATACCATACCATACCATACCATGGTGCAGCACTTCCATAAGAAAAAAACGGTGACAAGGATACGTTAGAGAGTATAGAACGTGCAGTGACGTGTAGTTCAGTGTAGCGCCCCTGTGAGAGAAGGCTTGCACTGCGTTGCAATGATTATTATTATTACTATTATTATTAATATTATTATTATTATTATTATTAGCACCGCGTCTTACTACCTGTTCGGGCTATACGCACCTACGCTAATGTGTAATGGTAGGGTGATTGTGAGATGAAATGGAGGACCTACAGTTTAACGTGGAATCCGAACCACGGCGGAGGCCTGGCGTTGCAATGATCTCCGGCAGGTTGGATATACTTTGCCTGATTGATTTGCCGTTGTTTCTGACATCCCAGCTATTCCTAATTTTTAGTACATCGGTAGAATTATGTTATTCTTTTAATACTTAGAACAGGGTTGTCCAAATTTTTCATCCCAAGGGCCAAATCTTAATTATAGTTTGCACTGCGGGCAGAAGATATATTTTATAATACAATCAAATTAATATGGGCCTACAAACACATTTAATGATCAATTAACTTCAATATTTAAATATAAACTGCTTTTTTGGTTTGTAAACCTTTTAAAAATCTAGCTCTCAAGTTTTTTTTATTAATCTCCCAAATATTTGCTAAGAAATATGCACCCCGCACACTTTTTCAAAACAGCCTAACATTATAAATACATGTTTATTCATTATTTTATTAGTAAAATAAATGCAAAATAAAATTCAATCATGCCTTTTTAAATAAATAGTTTTAGTATAATCAGTAGATATCTCACATCCAACATTGAGTGTTTCTTTTTAATTCTACTCCAGGATACTGTGAGGAGTACATTTTCAGTGAGCGTGGGCCGTTTTTGGCCCGTGGAACGCCAATTGGATAACACTGACTTAGACAATTGTTGTATTAAGTAACTATTTAATGTGTTGGATAAAAATAAATGATGCGCATAGCTCAAATGTCTAGTGATTAACGAAAACTGTTGGCTTCTTTTTTTTATCGATATTTCCGCTTACAAAGCTGTAAATTCACCTTCTGTTTATCTAGAATTACAGTATATTTATATATATATACATAAAGGTCAAAGTTTTCTGGGATGCTTCTTTTGTTTTATAACTTGATCACATAATAAACGTATGGTTATATTAGTGCCTCTTTAAATAGACCTGAATGTCGATGACGAAGATATTTGGGTTCATATCTTGGTTGTTTGGACTGAGGGAATTTTTTCATCAAATATTATCTATCCAAGAAAATGTGTGTACTTTTCCTCGGATTTAAATCTTCTCAATCCCTAACACACTGTCCTGGTATAAAGATATTTTGAATAAACCTTAAATGACATAGAAACAAAGGATATAATGTGAATTGGTCAAATTTTAAATATGTATGCTCATTATGCTTACTTTACCTAAATATTATCACTCCCCTGTTAATTATTACATTCAAGTAATATTGACCAATTTTTTACACCATTAATTGAATGTATTACTAAATTAATAATATGTATGGCATAAAATAGTTATAAGTTTACAAATTTATTAATCTCTTGAATTTTATATTCTTGTTCGGGAATGTTCGTGTCGAAGATGATCACGCGACGCGGCTAAGCCTCGGAAATGTTCGGGAGCACGCCTAACGTGGCTAAGGGAGGTAGTGGCGGGAGAGTATCTAGCCCACGGATGACGTCACAAACAGTAGGCTACAGTGCTGTGTAAAACATTTATGTAACCAGGAATGGCCGATCTCCTTCGGGAGTTGACTCGATAATACAACAAACAAGTAGTGAGAGGTTGATATGATATTGTGGTAGAGAGAGAGAGAGAGAGAGAGAGGGAGAGAGAGGGAGGGAAATTATGCACAGGGGGCCCCACCTTCATAAATTATACAAACCGAACACTTTCCCAATTGATGACAGAAATAATTCCACAGGCACTAAACAATCATTACGGGAAATGGCGACATGATGAAACTATGGGTCGAAGGGGAGGAAGTAGAAATAATGTTTGCGTGACAAATCTAAAATTAGGAAATTGTTTACTTGCATAAGTGGTTACGTGGTCTAATGCGTTACTCTCACATTAATCCGGTTATATGGGGGAAATACGGAGAGATAGGGGTTTAAATATAACTTGGTGTAGTAAGGAACATTTATCCTAAATGCTTTCCAGCTGTCCCTCCATGCAAATGAGGGTATATTTATTCTTGAATTCTTCCTTCCATAGTCATACATTATTAGCGTGGCTATTAACGTGTGTTAAAAACCATAACTGGTACTAACACATGGGAAAAGGCAAACTGTTTCTCGTTAATTTAAGTTTAAATTAAAAAATTATTTTCTTCAATATTGAGTTTAATATAAAAACAGTAGTATAATACCGAACACTTTCCCAATTGATGACAGAAATAATTCCACAGGCACTAAACAATCATTACGGGAAATGGCGACATGATGAAACCATAGGTCGAAGGGGAGGAAGTAGAAATATTATTTGCGTGACAAATCTAAAATTAGGAAATTGTTCACTTGCATAAGTGGTTACGTGGTCTAATGCGTTACTCTCACATTAATACGGTTATATGGGGGAAATACGGAGAGATAGGGGTTTAAATATAACTTGTTGTAGTAAGGAACATTTATCCTAAATAGTTTACAGCTGTCCCTCCATGCAAATGAGGGTATATTTATTCTTGAATTCTTCCTTCCATAGTCATACATTATTCGCGTGGTTATTAACGTGTGCTAAAAACCATAACTGGTACTAACACATGGGAAGAGGTAAACTGTCTCTCGTTAATTTAAGTTTAAATTTAAAAAAATATTTTCTTCAATATTGAGTTTAATATAAAAACAGTAATATAATAAAATATTAAGTATAATATTATATAGTCTATTATAAATATACATACACTTTTCCAAATTCATTCATCAGTAAGTTAAACTTGATCATTTTTTCTCATAACTATAGGTATACAATTTTATTAATCATGTCAAATTCTCTCTAGATTTCAATTTTAAACCAAATTGTAAGAACAATTTTTGAAAAAAAAAAGTATCTCAACCTTTTATCCTAAATTTTAGACTCAGAAAATTGAAAAATGACACCTGGACACTGGAATAGAACCCATGACCTTTGGTTTAGTACGCCAATGCTCTAAACACTGAGCTATCCAGTTCACACGGTAATTCTTCACTGTGAAGTGATCCATGAAACGTAACGATTCCTGGATAGCTCAGTGTTTAGAGCATTGGCGTACTAAACCAAAGGTCCCGGGTTCAGTTACCGTATCCAGGAGTCGTTTTTAAATTTTCAGTATATGATATCTAGAAAGAGTAATCCTCATTATTTACCCTATATATATATATATATATATANTATATATATATATATATATATATATATATATATATATATAGTTAGATCATTCTTATTTAAGTAACAAATTAGTGTAATGACCTGAGATTATTCATATTAAAATATATATATAAAAAACAAAATATAATGGAATACAAAAAATTTATTATTTAAATTTTACTGTATTAAATTGCCAAGTTATAATATTTGGCAAGCGGCTATAGCCGCATCTTTAATTTATATCCATTGTTGTTTCCAGCCTGTCGCCTGTGTCAGTTTTTTTAAATTCAAACCATATATTTCCCACTACCAGCTTGGTAGGCCTGTAATAGCTTCATACGCCTTATAATATAACTTAAGACTAGAACGGGCAAAACATCCAGTCCTCGGCCATTAATTTATCACTTAATTCGTAAACCCATATTTTCATTAATGATAAATTTTCGGTCACTCTGGGAATCAAACCCAAGAGCCTTAGCTAAGTAGACAGACAAAATACCAAATGAGCTCAGGTGTCTGATTGTAGCCGCATATAACTATCATATTATTTGAGTTGAAAAATAATACCTGGACATCGGAATCAAACTCTGGACTTAATGTTTAACTAGACTATGCGTCTACCACTGAGTTACTCAATAGCCATCCCATCATATTTTAAGGCAAAGTCTGTGTTTGGTAGGCCTGTAATAGCTTCATACGCCTTATAATATAACTTAAGACTAGAACAGGCAAAACATCCAGTCCTCGGCCATTAATTTATCACTGTGAATTCGTAAACCCATATTTTCATTAATGACAAGTTTTCGGTCACACTGGGAATCAAACCCAAGAGCCTTAGCTAAGTAGACAGACAAAATACCAACTTAGCTCAGGTGTCTGATTGTAGCCGCATATAACTATCATATTATTTAAGTTGAAAAATAATACCTGGACAGCGGAATCAAACTCTGGACTTAATGTTTAACTAGACTATGCGTCCACCACTGAGTTACTCAATAGCCGTCCCCATCATATTTTAAGGCAAAGTCTGTGATAGACGTGGGGAAAATCGTCAGCGACCTATGAGCGATCAAAAATCAATATCGAGAGCTATCAGATAACGCAGCCGTCCTCGTCTAGGGAGGGCTTATTCTCCCAAATGTACGATGGCAACTGTTCAAATGCACATATCATGATAGATTAACAGCCAAGCTATTACCTTATACTGCTCTTATAGCTAAACTATTTCTAAGTAAATAAATACAGTAAATTATTCTTTGAATAGATAATTGGTTCAAACTTATTAGTATATTTCATATCCCAGAAAATGGGCTAAGAGATGAGCTCTTATTTAACTATGGGAGAGTAGGTTATTTAAGATTATGCTCACCCGTATTAACGTGGAGAGAGGATAGGAAAAACAGATGAAACTAGTAAATACTTAGTAGGCCAACACCCTGTCAGGCACACATCAGACATCACCGATACTAACCTAGCGCAATGTTAGTCTAACATCTTTGACTACACTACCACAATGTCAGGCATTTTTTTACTATCGGTAATTTAGTAAACATTCAAGATAATAAATTAAATAAAACTCCATAGTGCCAACCCGCAATCAAGACCGAGTGGCTAACATCTTCTGGCGAAGATAGTGCCAACTTCTGAGGATAGAAGGCATCATGTGACGAACACAACGAACACTGATATATATAGTTAGGTAATATATCCTATGTATATAATGAAACGGAACTAGGATAATTGACAAGGTGCCTGTGATGATATTTCGTTCAAAAAGAGATGAGTCTACCGGGAAGTGGAGGAGTTACATAATGACGAGTTACATTCCCTGTACCCACTACAAGATATTGTTAGGATAATCGCGTCTCGTATATTAGCGTGGGTAAGATATGCAGCGTGAATGTAAGAGACTATAACCGTGTTCATGGTATTGACTGGCAAACCCAATGGTAAGATACGATTGGTAAGACCTATGCACAAACGGGAGGATAACATTAGAATGAGCCTGAAAGATATAGGGTGTAGTGAGGTGAACTGGATAGAACTAGCTCAAGATAGGAATAAGATGTAATGAGGTAGACTGGATAGAACTAGCTCAAGATAAGAATAAGATGTAATGAGGTAGACTGGATAGAACTAGCTCAAGATAGGAATAATATGTAATGAGGTAGACTGAATAAAACTATCTCAAGATAAGACTATGATGTAATAAGGTAGGCTGGATAGAACTAGCTAAGATAGGAATAAGGTGTAATGAGGTTGACTGGTTAGAACTAGCTCCAAATAGGAAAAAAGTGTAATGAGGCAGACTGGATAGAACTAGATCAAGATAGGGATAGGTAGTGTACTTTTTTAAGTGTGGCGATTAACTTTCGTGTTCATAATGCCATAGAGCTAGTAAGTATAGATATACTTGTATAATAATAGTAGTAATAAATTAATTAATTTCAAATATTACTAGTTTATAGCTATCAACATTTATTTTACTAAAAACATACTCAGCCCCAGCTGGGATAAAATGATTATAAAAAAGATTAATGGTTTAGAAGAGTAGACAAACTCTCTTTATTCCAGGTTAGCTTTTAAATTGTCATGTCCACCCCCCTTAATTTACCAACGGCATCACGCGCTTATTTCTTAGTTATGATTCAATTTTATTTTCCTTCTTCAGTCTACTTAAGGGGTCTATTTTTGATACTCTTTGATATTTCCAGAATTCTTAAAAGTCCTTTCTACAAGTTTAACGATACAGGGGATAAAAGGGGGGAAGTGCAATTTTAACTCAACTTTAAATGGTGTTTCTATTAAAAAATATGTGTTAGACAATTGTGAGACCTTTCTCATAAACTTTAGATTAAGGTTAAAATAGGTTTTGCCATAATGAGTTAGTGCTGCCATCTATTATACAATCATGATACCTTTATATTAAAGTTTAGATTGAAGTTGGTAGATGGTTCTGTCATCTTGAGTTAGTGCTGCCATATATTAGACAATCATGATACCTTTATATTAAACTTTAGATTGAAGTTGGGAGATGTTTCTGTCATATTGAGTTAGTGCTGCCATCTATTAGACAATCATGATACCTTCATATTAAACTTTAAATTGAGGTTGGAAGATGTTTCTGTCATATTGAGTTAGTGCTGCCATCTGTTAGACAATCATGAGAACTTTCCAATACATTTTAAACTACGGTTAAAAGAAGTCTCTTTTCATATTTTAATTAATTCAAAATGTATCTGCTCGGTATTTTATGGGGTTTAATATTTAGTTGTTATCCTGGAAAATTGGTGTAATGTAACATTCCCCACTTTTCCCCTTTACTCTTCAGCTTCTAGATCAAGTCATCCTCTGGTTGACGACTTTATTTGTCACTAGCACAATTTCCACTAGACCTGAAGAATGAATCATTTCAAGAATTTGCTGCCGAGTTCAGAATGAAGTTGAGAAGTATGATATCATCGTTTAATGATCCTAACTCAATTTTTGGAACACAGTTCATTCTAGAAATAGTTACATACCAAAATTGGTATGGGTTTATTTAAAGAATGAAGGGATCATTATTAGAGAGGAAATACCAATGCATTAATATTAATTATAGTTATTAATCCATTATAAATTATTTTTGACAGTTATTTCTGAAATAAAATGTTTAATTAAAAATCACTTAAATACTTTGATAAAATTAAGAAATCATTTAAGATAATACTTTAGGAATATTCATAAAACAAAAATTGCAGGGAAAATTTATTTTTCCTCTAACAACCTTTGAAATACGTGTTGATGATATATAAATATATCTGCTATAATATACTTAGATGTATAAATATATCGGATATAATATACTTATCTATAATATATATCTAATATAATATACTTATCTATAATATATATCGGATAAAATATACTTATCTATAATATATATCTGATATAATATACTTATCTATAATATATATCTGATATAATATACTTATCTATAATATATCTGATATAATATACTTATCTATAATATATATCTGATATAATATAATTATATATATATAAATATATCTTCTATAATATACTTTTATGTATATATAAACATATCTGCTATAATATACTTATATATATCTGCTATAATATACTAATATATATATATATATCTGCTATAATATACTTATATATATATATATATATATNTATCTGCTATAATATACTTATATATATATATATATATATATATATCTGCTATAATATACTTATATATATATATATCTGCTATAATATACTTATATATATATATATATCTGCTATAATATACTTATATATATATATGCTATAATATAATTATATATATTATGTATGATATGTATATAATTGTGTGTGGCCTTTAAATCCTACAAATATACACTATTGACCACGGTAAATAAGAATCAAGGTTGTAAATTAAAATATAAACGTGATGTTTTGAAGGGGGTTTCCCCTAAATAGTATTTCCCTTCGCCCTATCCTCACAAATTAGGATGCACTATCGCTTACTCTATCATATTCATTTCCACTCCATTAATAAAATTAAATACTTAAAGTCTTGAAGGTTAATATAATGTGGTATGGAAAAAAAAAGAATAAACTCTTACATATATTTTCATATAATATTCTAATATACTATGTATCAAAATTTTCAAAAAACAATCATTTGTATTTTGCCCTCAATTTGAGGACTATAATCAACATGTAAAAATATTACCCTGAGTTAAAGTTAAAAATGATGAAATTATCAAGTTTTAGAGAAATTCATTTAACCATTTAGTCAGTAGCCCCAGAGACAGGCAAAGAGAATTTCAAAATACACTTTCTTGGGTTCAGGGCACATTCAACGTATAGATTAATTATAATCTCGTGGTCAAACATTTTTCACGACTACAATATCTTATCTATATGTGAAAGCAGAACTAATGACGTATTGGATTCTAGGTTAAAAATGTCACTCTATTACTTAACGACTTTTATCGGAAATAGTTCTCTCTGCCGGTCCTATTGCTGGTGGTTTCATCTCAACAAGACCGGGAGCAAGTGGCCGTTCAGATACGAGTCGAACAGAACGACATCCTGGGTAAGCCGCTGGGGACGCTCCGAGCGGTAGAAACTCACGCCCACCCCTATAGCGTCGATCTCACCCCTCCGCGAGCTCCCGGGAGTCCCCGAGGCGTAGTAGCACGCCGATATTGCCAGCACTCACCGCCTGAGACACCCCCTTCTTCTTCTGCCACATCAACCCTCCTTACAATATTGGAACCTCACAGACCTAAGCCGAATACCTCCGTTTGACAAGAAATGAGGTTACTAACACTATAGTATTTTCCTTCGATAAAAACTCTTACATCTACAGCAAGCTGGATTTTTTAATCTCAAATAAGCAATTGTTTAGTAAATCCTTGAATATATTGTTCCAACTGAGGAAGACACTTTAATTAACTTAATATGATAAAGAGAAAATAGGTTATTATTAATTTAATTATATTATTACATAAATAGGGTAAAGGCAAATAAAACAATGTTAATCGGCACAGATTTATTGCGTGAATATTTTTATTTAATTCAAATTTGTCCTTTTGCCACCAGGGCCATCACCAATACCTAAGATAGGTCAGTCACTAGTGAGTCGTTATGATACCTCTAGCTATGAATGGGTGGCCTGTAGTTCGATCCTCTCACGAATCATGGTCTGATTTGAAACCTGGTTCTAAGCGATTAAAGAGCCCTTACTATCTTTGTTACGGGGACGATTTGTGCACGGGTCAAGAGAATCTAAGAGACTGCTAAGATGGGGCTGTATATAAACACTATTTTTTGCTCAATTTACGTTATAAAGATACAAACTATCTTACAAGCTAGTGATATAGTAGTCCGTTATTTATAGATCCACAGGAAAATGACTAGCAGACAAGCTAAATGAAAGTGCAATAAAGGGTGGAGTGAGGTGTGTTAGCGAAAAGTATTATATAAATAACATGTTCCGTAACATGTGGTACCCACTTCAGTGGAGTACAAGAGACACAAAAACAATGTAAATAATTCAGATAATCGTGTGTCCCATCTGACCTTGTTCCAGAGTTCCATGTTTGTGCCCCAGTTATATGAAGATATGTAATATTAGAGAGTGCTCAAATTGGCCATATTCAGCCTGAATACATTTCTGTAGTGGTCGTTTCGTAGATTGCCATATTCTTTCAAATAAGCATTGCCTTGCAATGCTTTTATTGTTGCTGTATAGAAATAGCTCAAGATAGGGATGTATGGCCTACTTTTGTAAGCGTGGTAATGACCTTAAGAGTCCTAATGACATAGAGATAGTAAATAAGCTGGTATGATGGTTTGATGTGAAATACCCTTAAGGTGAGGATTTAGAGAAAGCAGATCTAGCATTTTTATAGCAAACTATTCTATTAGCCAAAATAAATAAAATATTGCTTACCTACATAAATAGAGTTTAATTTTCTTTACACGATGATATCAACAGTTGTTGATTATTTGTTATGAGCCTGGCGGTATTAGATGACAGCCTTTATAAACGAATAGAAAAAGTTGTCATTAAATTCCAGGACACCCTTGACACACATTCAACAATTTTTTATATCATATTAAAAAAAATTAAGCTCTATTTTTATACCGAGGTAATATTTAATTTATTTTGACCATAAAACGATTTTCTATAAAAAGTGCAAAAACACTTACCTTTTCTTGAGCGCCTCACATATCTATCTTAAAGCACCTCAAGTTGGTTACTAACTACAACATTTTAGATAATTGAATATTTATAAGAAACTTTTGTATTAAAATACAACGAGCAAGCTCTAAATGACGGGAGGGTCGGGCCATGAATCCTAATCTGTTGGACTGAGCTTTTATTCTCTAAAGATTTACTCAATTTTCCATTAAGTCTATTCTACTTTACCAATACCCATCCTAATAGAGTAATTAATTTATGCGTCTTGCTCGAAAGAGGACTATGACAAGGTGAAAAAGATAAGACTTCTATATTTTTATTTTAGCACCACCTCTTACTACTCATCTGGGATATACGAATAAGTACATAATGTGTTAGTGTAGAGGAGCATTGCATTTAGAGGCAGTGTATCCGTATTTGTGGGGAGGGAGAGTGGAAAACCATTTATTCAAAATCACCTTCGGTATACCAGTCTATAAGTTGAGTCAAGAGCTCCCCATCATCGGTAGACCAGTTTATTGTGAGAGTAACGTGAATGCTGACACATTTCCTTTAAATTCCATCTCATGAGTGTCCTGTACAATGTAATTGCGAGTAAAACTGCTTCAATGGCTTCATGGTCAAGGGCGTTGTACTCACAATAGACTAAGCTGCTGATTTAGAGGAGGTCGTGGTTCTTATGATGGGTATGACATGATTAGACCCTGGCCATATGTACTGTTTTTTAATAGTTGCCCAATCTCTCTTTCCATGCAAATGCAAGTACATATCTTCTTAATTTAACTTTTCTCATCCATAATACATTAGTGTAATTGGTACATAAGTGTATAGCCTGAATGGGTAGTAAGATATAGTGCTAGAAAATATTGCGTAAAGACTGGTTGGGAAGAAGGGTGCGTAGTGCATATATATATATATATATATATATATGGTATATGCGGTAATAGATACATATATATGATTATTTATGGACTATATATACATATAGTCCTTACATAATCATATGTATGTAAGATGCGGTAATAGATACATATATATATGATTATATATGTATACTATATGTATATATATATATATATAGTCCATAAATAATCATATATATGTATCTATTACCGCACCTTAGTTCATTTTATATGCATACGCAGCTTAAGAGCGATTAGGAAAAGATAATTAACGGAGGAAATGTGCCCATTTTATCACTAAGGGATAGTTGTAAACGATTTAGTAACAGTACACCCAACCTAGATATGAGTCTCAATATCCCCATCACTGGAAACCGGTCTAACACTATGGTGACGCGTTAAACAAACCGACCGCTGATTTGGTTGAATGTTGGTATAAATGTTATTGAAACAGGTAGTATAATTCGGACGCTTGAGGGAAAGTAAGCGTCTCTTCACTGAGCATTGAACACCCCGATGTGAGGGTGGTCTCATCCCTGTAATATCTTGCAGGGCCCAGTGACAGCCTTAATCCGGACTTTGCCATCATCTTCCTCCCCCAGGGAAGCAGCTGTTTACATGGTTGCTTCCCCCACTCTAGCCCTCTTCCAAGCTCGTCCACTAACTAGGCTTGGAGTTTTCAACGCGACTACTTGAGTTGCCCTGCCTTGGTTTGGACGAGCGGAAACTCACAGATACTCCTTGATGATTAGAGGATACCTTCAGCAAATACTCGTTGATAATTCGGTTGGATATCGCTGCAGGCAGCATCTTGGAGAAACCACTAACGATGAGCTAATTCCCTTGGCAGAGTCGTTAAATATATAACGAGATGTTTGATAGGTCCAGCAATGTAGTTAGAAGTATTGAACTTACATAAATCCATCAGTCATACAGTTTAATTTTAAAAGGAACATACCCGCCTCGGTGGCGTAGTTAGCTAACGCGCTTGTCGTATTGAGTTCAACTGCTGAGGACGGGGAGATCGAGGTTCGAATCTCGGTTGGGGGAACTGGGTGTGGTTTTTCCTAAATGATTTTCCACTCTCCCTCCACGCAAATGCGGGCTCACTTCCTAATTCAACCTTCCCAATTCCTAATCCATTATCGTAATTAGTACTTAAAGCGTATAACCCGAACGGGTAGTAAGACGCGGTGCTAAATAATAATAATAATAAAAGGAACATAATAATAAAATAAGAATTTAATTTTAAAGGTGACCTGGTGGTCTAGGGGTAAGTTGTCAGACTTCTATGCTGGCGGCCGGGGTTCAATTCCCGGTCCCGGCACAGATTTATCTGATTACCAAACCCTTCCTTCACCTCTGATAAGACATCTTGTGAATGTGAGGAATGCCAGGCCTCCACCGTGGTTCGGATTCCACGTTAAACTGTAGGTCCTGCATTTCATCTCACAACCACCCTACCATTACACATTAGCGTAAGTGCGTATAACCCGAACGGGTAGTAAGAGGCGGTGCTAATAATAATAATAATAATAATTTTTTAAATATTATTTTATAGGTACAGTGATAGCTCTTAACAAACACATTATATCAATGGTTATGGTGTCTGTCTACTGAGATAAGAGTCCCATGTTCGATTCTCGTAGTGGGCAAAAGATTTATCATCAGTGAAATGTGGGTTTAACATTTCATAGTGATAAATTAATGGCCAGGCACTAGAAGTTGTGTCTGCCCTAGTCTTAAGTAAGACAGGCCTAGCAAGCTGCTAGTGGGAAATATATGTATTGAATAAAAAAAAAACTGAGCTATGTCAAAGGCTGGAAAAAAGAATGTATGTAAAAGTGAAATCTCCTAGCAGCGGACAGCTCCCAGGATCAAAAAAATGTCCACTGTTAAGATTTATATATTATAGCACCGCGTCTTACTATATGCTTATTAGAATTGTCCAGTTTTGAATATATTTTTAATCATAGTGTTTTGAACACAGTTTAAAAGATAAAAACATAAATTCTGTTAATATTAATTACAACAATCTAATTACTGCACTATGCAGAATTGTATGGAGGGTAATTATAACAAGTGAATAAATACTGTACGTAGCTTATTGTACAGATTGTATAGTATGATTTTGGTAGGAAGAACAGTAAAAATTAGCTACTAAAGTTACTAAAACAAAGTTAATATATTCATACATCAAGTCATGTTATCTGACACTATCACTTTTATTAGATACCATCAATACCTATAAAATAACACAAATAATAAAGGGAAATGTATCAATGTTGGCCGCAAAGAGATATTTGAATTTTATCTACTGTTCTTCCAACCAAAATCAGGGTATATTATACACAGGACCATACATTAATAAAATGAAATTTGAAATGTAGGCATATATGTGTGAACGAGAAGACTTCACTGCTGGAACAACCCCCGCTGGCCTTGTTGAAGGGGAGGGAGGTGTGGCCTTGAAGTACTGGAGTCATTCCTACGTAGGCTTAGAAACTTTCCCTAGAGGGAGAAGGCAGGATTTCTCTGACTTCACGTGAAATAATGCCATTCTTGACATTTCTACGGTAAAATACTGTACATGGGCTGGTGTTTTTTTAAATTTTTTTCCCGGTGTTTGGAGATTTTTTTGCATACATGTAGCTATGTGTCTCTAGTAGGGTCCGCAAACTTTATCGAGAAAGTCCGTTATTGAGAATTTGTTTTACTCCAAGAGCCAATATTATTTTTCTGGGGAAATTTAACCTCTCTGTTATAAAGAAGAAGCCGCTATTTAGAGATGTCAGTTAAGGGATCCTTCACTGTATTTATTTATATATATATAATATAGATTTATATATATACATATATATTAATTATATTTTATATAAATAATTTATAAATATATATTAATTATATTTATTTTATATATATAATTTATAAATATATATTAATTATATTTATTTTATATATATAATTTATAAATATATATTAATTATATTTATTATATATATAATTTATAAATATATATTAATTATATATATTTTATATATATATAATTTATAAATATATATTAATTATATATATTTTATATATATATAATTTATAAATATATATTAATTATATTTTATATATATATAATTTATAAATATATATTAATTATATTTTATATATATATATATAATTTATAAATATATATTAATTATATTTTATATATATATATATATAATTTATAAATATATAAATATATATATCAAAAGTTACAGCCTCAGATCACATGACTTGACTTACAAATATGTGAAGGTAGATTTAGTAACTTTTCTAGCTGTAAGATAAGCAGAGCTCTCCATACGTAAATGGTGTCGTGGCCTCTCGTAGACATCTAGTTCAATTACCTGACCACTCAACCAAATGACATTATAATCCGGTCATAGTTTGTTTGAATTCATAAAAGTGTCACCTTTTTCTTTTCTAGAGACTACCTTCTAGAAAATACAGATCGCTAATATTCCTAAAGGTGTTTCTATTATGAGAACTTAATTTACTTTGAAAGGTTTTTATTTAAAAATAGAATATTAAAATTATCGTTTCCTTGAATATCGCAAATACTAGTATTCTAGAAATCAGAGATTCCTAGAATTATAAAAAACCATCTTGATTAAAATTATAGTTAATTAAAAAAGAGGTATATACATTTTTATCTGGGAGAGTAATCAGATTCAAATATATATATATATATATATTCATAAAATTAATTTACTAAAAAAGAAAAATTCTCATTTTTGCTTCTGACGTAATAGACATGGCAAACAAAATATTTTAGTGCATAACAAACGTACATTTTTTTTTTCAAATTAAATTTTAAATAATTCCCCTTTAAACAAAATTATATATTTTTAGATATTCAAACTCGCCTTGCTCGTTGTGGGCTCCACCCCCCAAACACCCAGCGAGTGTAAACTGATATAGTTCCAATTTTGTTTAGAACGTTGATTTATTCTTACAATTTTATGACTCTAGCTGTCCAATAAATGTATCATAAAATTAAAAATATATGAAAAATTTGCAAAATTTACCTAAAATCAAAAGAATCTAGCTCTGATGCAATCCATTTTTTGATAGGTCTGAACCCTTCTTAACAAGATTAAGGGGAATACGGGAGGTCCAAATATAACAAAAATATAACGGGGCAAAATGGGCAATAGGAGCGAGTGCTTGGAGTTCTTTTCTTTGATTGTCTGTGGACAAACATTCAAAACTCAAACCCCGCCACTCCCACCCGTTGCGGAGTTCAATAAGAGAACGGTCTATCTCCAGAGATAGTTAAAAGAACGAAGAATTCATCTCTAGAAAAGGTACACCAGAATAAAGACTCAATAAAATTCATAAAATAAATACCTAGGATATGGAGGATTAAAGTTATGAATATGAATAGGAAAATGTTTTAGAGTTGGTATTTATTTAACAGGCAATAAATCCTTTGAGAAAATATATAATTAATATAATGCGACAAAATTGACATTTATGGAATATTTGAGACATCATCAGCGTATGCAAGGAAAAAAATATATATATATATATATATATATGGATACATTTAGGGAAAACCAGCATGGTTTATATTATTAAACAAATTTTAATACTTAAGAAAAATCGCCACTATCATAAATTAACCCAATACTGTAAAATGGCATTAATCACTTAAAAAAACAATATCTAGAAAATTAGTTACGAGTTCGTATGTCACAAGAAAATAGATCATTAAAAAGGTTATCCTTAGTTGGATGATTATACAAAATATTTCTCCCAAACATTTAGAATATAGACCTATACGGCAATTTAACTAGCCATATAATATTTACTTTGAATTCTACCCAAATATTTACATTCCTTTTTTTTATAACAACTATACAATTTTGTCATAACAACAACAAATTGCAAAAGTTAGCGTTGAGACGTCATGGATAAAAGAACTATCATTGAATTTTAGAAGCTTTACTGAACCCATAAACATATTTAATTTATTATCAAGAGACCGAATAATACAATATTCATGAGATTCAAAATCTACTCTTTTGTCAATGGTAACATATCGTAAACATCCTAAAGCTTATAGTTGTTTTTTATATATTATTATTGAACAAAAAAAAAGATCATCCATATACATGTCTCGATCGTGTAACTAATCGACTTAGAAGGGAAGTCAAGCGTATTCCCAATTATTATAAATTTAAGATTAAATATCCTAAAAAGAATTTTGAATAAGAAGTTAACATGATATAAATAAGAAATATTAATGAAGCCGAAAAGAAATGTTGACCTTACATTTTATATTACTCGAAGCTAGAGCTTCTCCTGTTCCCAATCTGATCACGCCCAAGAGTGACGTCTGAACGCTCAGACGCTACTATATATTCAACGCAACCCAGAAAAATAACGACGGGAAAAGGGGTGCGGGGTACACATGGAACATTCGTGAACCACACACGCGCGTGAGAATATACTTCGAGAATGTTCCTTTCAGTCCAAAGCTCCTCCTAAACTAGGGGTGAGTAGAACATCTTCACAACCAAATTTCTTTGTCACCAAGATCTTTGGCACAATCTAATACACAATCGGGGTTCAGTATTACATCCAAAGCGCGGATGAGTGGGTCAGTTTTGATTGTAGCTCGCGTTAGTGTTCTCTGTTGACATCAGCTGCAGTATGATGGGGTAAGTTTAATTTATTTTATTTGTACACTCATGTTGCTGAATGCTACAGGTCCTACCGTTAAGCCACAAGAGGCCTCCAAAGAAAGGTCCGCACCTACTTTAAAGTTGCTCCGGTATTTTGAATTTTCTTTCAGGTGTTAGAAATTAAATTTTTTGGAATTTTCCCATCGGTTACAGGCTAGAAGATATGAGTTTGCCAAATTTCAAGTTTCTAGCTCATCTGGAAGAGGGTAAACACTAATACGAGTGAGTACACCATGTATATTTACAGTATAGTGATGTTCGAATTTGGATCCAATAAGAAATTTAAGATTCGGAATTGAGAAATATAGGATTCAGCCCATATCTCTATTTAATCTTATGTCTATTGTTGACTTAGAGCCTCGTTCACAATGCGAGAGTTTTGCCATGGCAGTATCTGTTCACACGCTGGACTGAAATCATTGTGAACCTGTACTGGCTGTTCCTATAGTGATTGAAGGACTGATTGCTACTCAGGGGAATAGATGCACGAAAAATAAACAGGAATAGAAGAGAAAGTGTGTAGCATGAAAATAAAACCTGGGTGTATGAGGCACGGTGCCAGAGCAGCCGGAATTGGAAAGTATTCGATCCTTCTGGAATTTTATTAGATTTTATCATGGAAATGTTCGTTTAGTTGATGAATCAGGTAAATGAATCATCCAACAAAATGCTAGTTTAGTTTGTGAGGTCAAATAGGGGCTTAGTGTGAAAAAGTAAATGGATAACTTTCACGGCAGACGATTAAAAAAAAAGTGTTCATAAGGTGCAAGTGACTGAGGTAGTTGACGGTACTTCCACGCCAGCGCTACTATCACACAATCCCACACCACGAATGATTAAATTCGCGAAAGTGATGCCTTGGCAGTCTGACAGTGACAGTCATAAAGTGACAATTGTTGCCATGACATCAACTGTCATGGTGTACTAGCCTCGTGTAACCGAGGCTGTAGCTTGAGGCATAGCACTTATTAAACTGATTTTGTTCAAGGAAAACTGACTGTACCTTATTTTGTTTCCGTTCGCGAAATAAAGCCGGGAAAGGGTTTAACGTACAGCAGAAAAGTAAGCTAAGTACTCCATTCACGGTAGGAATTACTCTCTGTAAGGTCTTTCTTCCTACCAATATCCTATTATTTAATAGATTTCTGGTAGGGAAAAGGGCATTTCAGAATACAATTCTTACGGTGAACGGACTTTAACTATATTTAGAACAATAATGCTAAGGTTTGTCATCGGTTGACTTACCGATGATGGGGTTTCTTACACAAATGTAGCATATATTCATTTTACATTGATAGATAGCAAAGCTACCATGATTGATTACCATAAATATCTCTTGTAAGCTTTACCATAGTATAATAATGCATCTTAAGCTTGCTATCCTTCAGGTCAGGCAAAAGTTACCCATAAAAATATACTTTAAAAAGGAAAAAGCTTGTCAATCAGTGAACTAGTAGAAATACTTGGGCATATCAGTGAGCTAGTAGGAATACTTGGTCATATCAGTGAGATAGTAGGAATACTTGGTCATATCAGTGAGATAGTAGGAATACTTGGTCATATCAGTGAGCTAGTAGAAATACTTGGGCATATCAGTGAGCTAGTAGGAATACTTGGTCATATCAGTGAGATAGTAGAAATACTTGGGCATATCAGTGAACTAGTAGAAATACTTGGGCATATCAGTGAGATAGTAGAAATACTTGGGCATATCAGTGAGCTAGTAGAAATACTTGGGCATATCAGTGAACTAGTAGAAATACTTGGGCATATCAGTGAGCTAGTAGGAATACTTGGGCATATCAGTGAGCTAGTAGGAATACTTGGGCATATCAGTGAGCTAGTAGGAATACTTGGGCATATCAGTGAGCTAGTAGGAATACTTGGGCATATCAGTGAGCTAGTAGGAATACTTGGGCATATCAGTGAGCTAGTAGAAATACTTGGTCATATCAGTGAGATAGTAGTAATACTTGGTCATATCAGTGAGATAGTAGTAATACTTGGGCATATCAGTGAGATAGTAGTAATACTTGGGCATATCAGTGAGCTATTAGGAATACTTGGGAATATCAGTGAGATAGTAGTAATACTTGGTCATATCAGTGAGCTAGTAGTAATACTTGGTCATATCAGTGAGATAGTAATAATACTTGGGCATATCAGTGAGCTAGTAGGAATACTTGGGCATATCAATGAGCTAGTAGGAATACTTGGTCATATCAGTGAGATAGTAGTAATACTTGGTCATATCAGTGAGCTAGTAGGAATACTTGGGAATATCAGTGATATAGTAGTAATACTTGGGCATATTAGTGAGCTAGAAGGAATACTTGGTCATATCAGTGAGCTAGAAGGAATACTTGGGCATATCAGTGATCTAGTAGGAATACTTGGGCATATCAGTGAGTTAGAAGGAATACTTGGGCATATCAGTGATCTAGTAGGAATATTTGGACATAGAAGTTCTCCGTTAGGTGAAGATATTTAAATAAAATAGATAGCTGACGGTTAGTTATTATAGAGTAAAGTTCCTAAATAGGGAATAATTTTTTAGTTCTGTAAGACAATTTGTGTTGATATGGTTTTTTTATTTAAAATTTAACATGGCATTTATTATTATGCTTTGTATAGCTAAACCAATTTTTATCACAGCTATACAAGAATAAATATATTAACTATGTGATGATTAACATTCTACTAGTATTCCATATTGGCCACATTATTGCCCTAATTTGGAATGGCATTGTTGAAATCTATTTGCAGCTTTTAAAAATGATAAAATGTATTTCAAATGAAAAATATTAATCAAATTTAACATTTATAACAAGCAAATATTTTTTAGTATCTCCGGCACAATTTTTATGAGCCCAGTTTTTACATTTACTTTATCTGAACTTTTGCTATCATTGTTAAAGGGATTACTAATATTATATACAGTAGCTAATTGGTGTGCCAAACTCCTAATATCGCCTATAGATAGACCAAAATACTGTCCTTCCCTTTTCAAATAATATTTATCCAACTGCAAGTATGGGTTTGGAGAAAATGTTGGGCCAAAGGTATTGACACATCGTCTTAAATGTAAAGTGTTGAATCAGATTTCAACAGCTTAACCAGGCGAAACAATGTTCTTCTTGGAAATTGGTAGGTCTGTTGGGCTTTTAGAAAGCCCATTTCTTAGTATTGATTAGCTAATATAGCGACGTTCATGTTGGAATCATCCCAAGGGCGTATTTTACGTTGAGAAGTCATCAAAGAGAATAACTAGACTATAGTATATGTAAATACGCTCTTATAATTAGACAAAATCTTGCTGAAGAAATTATTTAATAATAATTTCATAACAAATGATAGATTAAAAAGAAAAAATAGAATTAGTTAAGTGTAATTTAAATGTGATCTAAATATGGAATATTCAATATTTGACACACAGCAGTATTTAATATTAGGGAAATCAATGCCAATTTGCTGTTCATTATTTAAAAATTCACACATACACTCTAGGCTGTTCTTGATTTTAGGTTGAAAATGTACATTTTGTATCGATCAGTTAAAATAAAATAATCAAGAATAAAACTTACCACATAGCTACAGTAATCACTTCAAAGAATTTTGGTGAAAATCTTTTGTTCTGAAAGAAAACAGTATTCACTAGGTCAACCACCACGAACACTTTTTGAAAATTGTTTGAAGATATGCTCATTCGGGGCCAACTTCTCAAAAAGTTTTGATTGCAACCAACAGGTTTGAGCATTATACAGAGACAATAAAGCCCTATTCCATATTAGGAACGTGATCAATATTTGAGAGCCTTACTCTACATTTGACGGGTAAACCAAAATTAAGCTAGTGCTCCTATATGTTAGACAATCACTATACCTTTATAATGCATTTTAGATTATGGATAAAATAGGTCATTGTAATATTTAAATTAATTAAAATATATTGTCTCCGATATTTATGGAATTTGAAATATAAAAGTAACTGTTTTAGAATATTTAACCTCCCTGCTTTTCCCCTAGTAGCCTTCATTTTGTTGTAAACTCTCTTTTGTTGTAATCATTAACTTAACCAGGTGATTTAAAACTGTTTCTTTTTCGGTTGATTTTCCCTCGAGGGAAAAACACTCCCCTGTAATAAAACGAGATAGAATACCTTTATGATTCTCTATATTTCTATCTCTATTATACATTATATAGATTTAGAGGGAGGTATACAGACATAAAGTGTCGCGCTATGAATTAGCGTAGCAGGTGACTTTGAAGATGTCAGCAGTAAAGTGTGGAGCATCAGGTTTTATGGCGTCATAATGCTGATGCGTGCCGTGTGAGGTCAGGGAACAGAAATACGTAATCAACTGGGCGATAAAAGAAACAGCGACACGTTAAATCTTATACAGGGCACGTAGAACCTATCAGCAGGGCTTCTCTTCACTTTATTCGCTCTAACAAAATAACGGCCATCTTTCTTCCACACCTAGTGAAGTCAATAAAATGTTAGTTGCAATCATTTTAAGCCAATGTTTCTTAAATATTTTAGCTCAATTGGTCGGGTAAGTGGCAGCTAAAAAGTATTAATTTTAATTATATATTGAAAAATTACATCTGGACAAGAGAATCAAACCCCTGACCCTTGACTCACCACCACAATACTCTATATTTGAGATTTCCAGGATCTGTCTCGTGCTCAGGGCCATTTGTCACCAAAAGTTTAAGACAGAGTCTCTGATGGCCGGTTGGAATACATCTGTATTATACGCTTTTTTTTAGTTTACGAATATAATAGGCTACATCCATAACCGAAATAGAATGTTCTTCTTCTAATCCTCAAATCCATGTACAGTCAATTGTAAAATCATCAGTTTTATTCCATAGGTACTACAGTAGACTCAAGGTTATCTGAGGCACCTATTTTGTCAAAGTGTATAAATTTATCACAATATTATACAATAGTTAAATATGTTGTATGGTTGTTTTTACATCATCTAATATATAGATATACTGTATTATTACTATAACCTAGTATAAAGTATTGATTACAATACTTTTATACGATAAAGTAGTTAAATTCATGAGAAGTGGCGTGAGAACAAAAGCCAGAGCACTGCGCCTGGCGTTATGCCACTCAAAATTCCGAGCAAACACGGGAACGCACGAAGGACGTTCGGCTAATGGTCCGTACCACAGTACAGTACTCATCATTTCAGGGGTAGCTGGACTATACGCTCCGGATCATCCGAGTATTTTCGTAACCGAGGTAGGCTCGGTACCAATTACCTTGGTTGATCGTTGAGTTTACTGTAGTTAGATCATCACCAATCACGATGGCCGTCGGGATTAAAGCTCTACATCCTTAGAAAATATTATTGTTGTACAGGATGATCCAAAAGTCACGTAATCCAAAGAAAAATTTATATTTTGTGCCATATAGTATATACATTTAATATAAACCATTTAAACCAAACAATAAGCCATGTGTGAATCAAAGAAGGTGTTGAAAGTGTTATCCTCATTCTCTGTAACATAAATTCACTCGTTTAACCATATTTCTAGACACACAACGAATCATTGCCTGGGGTATGGTTGCAATGCACCTCTAAGTGTTTGTTTGCAGTTCAGCCAAGATCTGAGGGTTGTTTGCATACACTGTCTATTTTAAGTT
>CABFOW010007152.1:0-26140 GCA_902141385.1 Timema californicum | reverse complement strand
GAGTCGTTCCATGAAGTATCCAAGACGTTGGTATGTAACACAGACATCTATGTGTTACAAAACTTGTATGTAGATCAGGGAAGAATAATATGTGTGTGTATTCTACCCATGATTAGTTGCTTCAAATTTTAGGGCCAAAAAGGGATGAACTGGTTTAGCCCGTTACACATACATATAATAAACATAATTATTGAGTGAAAAGTAATAAGCAATATGTACAAAAATAATTGGAGCTGATGATTTTCTCTGTTTTTTCTGTGGGCCATTACTATCTTCTTGTTAAACAGATGCTCAAGCAGTTGCCAATAATGGTACTTAGATGATTTCATCGAGTAGTGACTCCTCTTGTTCTTCATCCTCATCAGTAGTGAGAGGGATGCCATTCAAACAATCGCCATGACAGTTGTGGTACATTTTGGTGCAACTCATTGTAGCTTTCCTGCACCCACACCTAGCTCCGCAACCAGTGGTACACGTATACAAAATTCGTTCGAGAACTTCCTCGAGGGCAACTGAATTCTTAGTTGTGACTGGTACAAGAGAATCCTGTCTTCATTCCCAGCTCCAACATTCGACAGGTAATTCGTTTCCTAGCCACAGCCGAACCTGGTGGTAGGAACGATAAGAATTCTGTTTGGCTGCATCTTCTGTTGGTGTAAGTGAAGAGATGTCAGGCCTGACAGTGGACACAGACTTTGTGAAGGAATGATACCGCTGCTAGTTTGGAGACATTCATGTGGAACATGCTCAGAATAAGGTGGTGGTTTTCAGATTCTGCAACAGCTTCGTGCGTAGAATTGGGATTATTAAATTGATAACGGATATCTTGTAAATGCTGATGTTGGCTATTAATGGTGGTTAACGATTAGGAGGAAACAGATGACGTCACATGGGCGCAGAAGCTAAGTTGTATTGCAAGTAATAATTTTGGTGTCTGCCAAAATTTGGACAATAATTGGGTACAACGTTAACAAAATTTCATTTACTGTACTCACATTTAAATAATTTGTTCTTATATAGCTATAACTATACAAATAGCTTTTCAGTTTTTGTAAAAGTGTGAATTAAATGTTTTAACTTAATATATAGCTAGAACCTGGACCTGTACTTACTTAAAACGCGAACCAAGATTTTTTCTGCGACGCTCAACATTTGTTAAATAATGGCGGCTAAACAAGTGCAAGTAAACAGATAGCGTCACGTGAGCACAGAAGCTAAAATGTCTTGAAGGTATTAATTTCGGTGTCTGCCAAAATGTGGGCAGTATTTGGGTACAACGTTAACAAAATTTCATTTATTGTACTCACATTTTGATAATTGGTTCTAATATAATATAACTCTACAAATAGCTTGTTAGTTTATATAAAAGTGTGAATTAAATGTTCTAACTTTACATAGTCACTATGGCAACAACCATTTTAACTTCCAGATAAAAGTTAACAGGTACTTAAATCTTCTGATAAAAATATTATGGATAAATAAATTTTATCTGGCAGATAAATGCTGGCAGTCATAAGACGCACTATTAACTTATCCACCCGATATAAATATTTATCTACCAGATTAATATTTATCCAGGAGTTAACAGCCCGGCCCTTAAAGGAAGAGGGGAGGGGATTAAAGCCAGATCGCTATTGGTTAAATAAAGGAGGAGAGAGTTGATATATAATATGATTGGTTATAAATAAAGGGGAAGCGCTGATTTGTAAGTTATCTAAGCCGAAATTATGGGTTTCCCTATATAAATCAATACGCCGCCTCGTTCGTTTATTATCCTCTTGATATTTTTGTGAACTGCATATATTGTATATGCAGTTCATGAAAAATCAAGAGTATAATATTATAGAGATGGCAGAGACTAATATTTTCCATTTGCTTTGGAAATCGGACAGCACGGTATTAAACGGTCTAAACCAGTGGTCGTCAACCCGCGACCCGCCGAGTAATTTTATGCGGCCCACGAACCAATCTTACATACAACAATTTTTCTGTTTGAAAATTCTGTAAGATTTTTTTAGGACTAAAACTCTAATCTGGGAATTTTCGCGATGCTTATGCAGCATGTGGCAACACTGAGACCCAAATCTTCTAACTGGGAATCCTCTCGATACTTATGCAACACGTGACAACACTGAAACTCAAGGTCAAACTCTGGCTGACTTCCAGCTACCCTCACTCCCTCCTCTCTCAGTACACGTCAGTCTTTTGTGGTGTGGTGTTGTTTGTACTTTGTTATATTACTTTTTGTATTCAGTTTTTTGACAATGGCTGCAAGCACAAACGAAAAGCGAAAAATTAGGGAAGAGGCAATGAATGGTGTTCAATGAGAAGTGGATGGACTTGTATTTTTTTTTGTAAATATTAAAGAGAAACCAGTTTGTTTGCTGTGTAATGACACGGTAGCGGGGTTGAAGGAATACAATTTAAAGTGGCACTACAACTTGAAGCACTAATCTAAAATGGATTCAGTTAAAGGGCAAGTGAGATCAGATAAAGGGGCCGATTTGAAGAAAAAACTGCAATGTCAACAAACATCATTTAAGAGGTAAAATTTTGAAAGTGAATTAAGCGTTAGGGCAAGTTATATTATATCTGAGAAAATAGCTTTGATATCAAAGCCCTTTACAGATGACGAATTTGTAAAGGAGTGTATGGATTCGGCAGCTGAAGTTCTGTGTCCATCACAAAAACTTTTTTTTTTCAAAAGTTAATTTGTCAGGAGTAACTGTGGCCAGAAGGATTGAAGAATTAGCGAGCGATATTGAGAATACACTTAAAGAACGTGCTTCTCAGTTTGTGTTTTTTTCAGTGGCCCTTGATGAGAGGACTGACATTACAGACACTGCCCAGTTGGCTATTTTTACCAGGGGAATTCACAATGCCTTACCATAACAGAAGAAATGGCTGCTCTTTTTCCAATGAGGGGCAATACTAAAGGCAGTGATATTTTTAATGCTACCTCTTCAACTTTGGAGCGATACGATCTACAGCTGAGCAATCTCTCCGGAGTAGTTACTGACGCAGCTCCTGCAATGGTAGGGGAAAATGAAGGTGTTGTGGCACTAATACGAAAAAAGCTAGTACTACTACATGTCAAAATGGCAACTTCATACAATATAATTGCATTTTACACCGAGGAAACGTGTGCGCTAAAAGTGTGTGCTTCAAAGATGTTATGAAAGATATAACAAAAATAGTAAACTTCATCAGATCCCAAGGATTGAACCACAGGACATTTAATACATTCTCAGAGTACACTGATGTACTCTATTACACAGAGGTTCACTGGCTCAGTAGAGATAAGGTACTGAAGAGAGTTTTCGACCTGAAAGAAGAAATTTGTGAATTCATGGCAAGTAAGGGCAAGCCTGTCCATCAGTTCAACGACCCCGAATGGATGGCTGATTTTGCATATCTTACTGATATCTCTATGCACCTAAACGACCTGAACATACGACTACAAGGTGAGAACAGTTTGATACATAACCTCTTTGACCAAGTGAAGGCATTTGAAAACAAACTTCGTCTGTGGGAAGTTCAACTGCCAAAAGGTGAATTAACACACTTTTTAACACTATACCAATGTGAAGTTTGTAACGAAAAATACATTACCGCACTCAGAGATCTAAGGTCCGATTTTGATATCCATTTCCAAGATTTCAAATCCAATGAAAAATTGTTCAACACATTTTCCACTCCATTTAGTGTTGATGTTGAAGACGTGCCGAGCAATGTGCAAATGGAGCTTATTGAGTTGCAGTGTAATACAGATTTAAAAGAAAAACATATGAATGTAGATTTTTTGGCATTCTACTCAAAATATGTTGAAGAAAAACAATTTCCAAATCTCCGAACTCATGCTCTGCTAACAGCATCACTCTTTGGTAGAACCTACACCTGCAAACAACTTTTCTCAAGGATGAACATTGTGAAGTTGAAATTGAGGAACCGACTGACTGACGCCCACTTAGAAAGCTCCCTTCGAATTAGTACATCTAGCATTAAAGCCAATATTGAAAAATTAGTTAAGATAAAGCAGTGCCAAGTGTCTCATTAAAATTAGACCCGAAAACATTTTAACAACGCCTTTTTATATGGGTAAAAATTTATTTTATATTAAATAAACTTAGTTTTGAACTTTAATTTTCACATTTTTACTAATATTTGTTTTGGATTTTAGGTTATTTTAACAGTATGGCCAAATTACATTGGGTACAACTGTAAAAACATGAAATTGGAATATTAGATTATGTGTGACATGTTTTATGTAAGGTGTGGCCCGCAACACTTTAGCTGGGGGAAAAGTGGCCCTTGATTAAAAAAAAGTTGAAGATCACTGGTCTAAACTAACGAATCTCGCCATCGAGTAACTATACATTACAAGTTCAATCCGAAATGTAGGTATGTGGTTTGTACGGCGAATACTGTTTTAAATTGATAACAATCAAACTATATTTCATTGTCTACAACGGTGCAATATAAATAAATACAACGCCTAAGACGAGCTCTAGTGTACAACGGGTTATTAGAAAAATATAAGTCTGAACTTCTGAGTTTTGAAGGTTTGTGACATTTATTACCAACCCAGCCAGTAGCTTCTTCACAATGTAATATATAGATGGTGACAGTATACCTGATTTTCGTATTAGTAACTAATGGTAATGAAGCTCCAGAACCGTGGGGATTGGACAAGGATATGTAATATCTGCTGTACTTGCAAAGTGGAATACGTCAGGGACTGTGAGATTTGATCAATCTCAGCATCCCCCCACCTAAATAACACGGGGTCACGTAACGAGCTCTTATATCAATCATGATTAGTAGTAGCACCTCCGCCATGACATGGCGAGAAGTTTTGAGCTGTCCTATCGATGAAAATCATGTGTAATAGTAACACTGCCAAATGATGGTATAAATACTCTCTTCCTTAATATATATGTCATGTCTCGACTAATATGTGTGTACAGTAGCCCCATGGCTTCTTTGGTGCTAACAGACAGATCACATCTGACAGCTGATTGCTTTGAAAAGCTACCAAACCAAATTATGTATCCCTACGCCAAACCATATGATCTGCAAAAATATGTGTTTAGCAGCTGTCGGTCAGCACCAAAGAAGCCATGGGGCTACTGTATATACCTACATGTTGACTGTCACAAGTCAGGTGTGAGCTGTCAGTCAGCATCAAAGAAGTCATGGAGCTACTGTATTTATCTAAATGTTGACTGTCATCTTTCAGCTGTCAGTCAACACCAAAGTAACCATGGGGCTAATGTATATACCTAAACGTTGACTGTCAGAAGTCAGCTGTCAGTCAGCACCAAGGAAGCAACGAGGCTACAGTATAGAGTGTAGAGATACCGACAGAGCACGGGACTACTGTATATAGTGTAGAGATACCGACAGATCGCGGGGCTACTGTATATAGTGTAGAGATACCGACAGATCGCGGGGCTACTGTATATCGTGTAGAGATACCGACAAAGCACGGAGAAGAAGCCACGGGGCTACTGTGTATAGTGTAGAGATACCGACAGAGCACGGAGAAGAAGCCACGGGGCTACTGTATATCGTGTAGAGATACCGACAGAGCACGGAGAAGAAGCCACGGGGCTACTGTGTATAGTGTAGAGATAACGACAGAGCATGAATAAAAAGCCACGGGGCTACTGTATAGAGTGTAGAGATACCGACAGAGCACGGGGCTACTGTATATAGTGTAGAGATACCGACAGATCGCGGGGCTACTGTATATAGTGTAGAGATACCGACAGATCGCGGGGCTACTGTATAAGTGTATAGATACCGACAGAAAACGGAGAAGAAGCCACGGGGCTACTGTATATAGTGTAGAGATACTGACAGATCACGGAGAAGAAGCCACGCGGCTACTGTATATAGTATATAGATACCGACAGATCACGGGGCTACTGTATATAGTGTATAGATACCGACCGATCACGGGGATACTGTATATAGTGTATAGATACCGACAGAGCAAGGGGATACTGTATATAGTGTAGAGATACCGACAGAGCTCGGGGCTACTGTGTATAGTGTAGAGATACCGACAGATCACGGATAAGAAGCCACGCGGCTACTGTATATCGTGTAGAGATACCGACAGAGCAGGGAGAAGAAGCCACGGGGCTACTGTGTATAGTGTAGAGATACCGACCCAGCGTGGAGAAGAAGCCACGGGGCTACTGTATATAGTGTAGAGATACCGACAGATCACGGAGAAGAAGCCACGGGGCTACTGTATATAGTGTAGAGATACCGAAAGACCACGGGGCTACTGTGTATAGTGTAGAGATACCGACAGAGCAGGGAGAAGAAGCCAAGGGGCTACTGTATATAGTGTAGAGAAACCGACAGAGCACGGAGAAGAAGCCAAGGGGCTACTGTATATAGTGTAGAGATAACGACAGAGCACGGAGAAGAAGCCACGGGGCTACTGTGTATAGTGTAGAGATACCGACAGAGCAAGGAGAAGAAGCCAGGGGGTTACTGTATATAGTGTAGAGATACCGACAGAGAAGGGAGAAGAAGCCAGGGGGCTACTGTGTATAGTGTAGAGATACCAACAGAGCAGGGAGAAGAAGCCACGGGACTATTGTATTTAGTGTAGAGATACCGATAGATCACGGGGCTACTGTATATAGTGTAGAGATACCGACAGAGCATGGAGAAGAAGCCACGGAGCTACTCTATATAGTGTAGAGATACCGACAGAGCACAGAGAAGAAGCCACGGAGCTACTGTATATCGTGTAGAGATACCGACAGAGCAGGGAGAAGAAGCCACGGGGCTACTGTATATAGTGTAGAGATACTGACAGAGCAGGGAGAAGAAGCTACGGGGCTACTGTATATATTGTAGAGATACCGACAGATCACGGGACTACTGTATAGAGTGTAGAGATACCGACAGAGCAAGCAGAAAAAGCCATGGGGCTACTGTATATAATGTAAAGTTACTGACAGAGCACGGAGAAGAAGCCACGGGGCTACTGTGTATAGTGTAGAAATACCTACAGATCACGGATAATAAGCCACAGGGTTACTGTATATCGTGTAGAGATACCAACAGAGCACGGATAAGAAGCCACGGGGTTACTGTATATCGTGTAGAGATACCGACAGTGCATGGAGAAGAAGCCACGGGACTACTTAATATAGTGTAGAGATACCGACATATCACGGATAAGAAGCCACGGGGCCACTGTGTATAGTGTAGAGATACCGACAGATCACGGATAAGAAGCCACGGGGTTACTGTATATCGTGTAGAGATACCGACAGAGCATGGAGAAGAAGCCACGGGGCCACTGTATATAGTGTAGAGATACCTACAGATCATGCAGACGAAGCTACGGGGCTACTGTATATCATGTAGAAATACCGAAAGAGCACGGGACTACTGTGTATAGTGTAGAAATACCAACAGATCAAGGATAAGAAGCCTCGGGGCCACTTTATATCGTGTAGAGATACCGAAAGAGCACGGGGCTACTGTGTATAGTATAGAGATACCGACAAATAACGGATAAGAAGCCACGGGGCTACTGTGTATAGTGTAGAGATACCGACAGATCACGGATAAGAAGCCACGGGGCTACTGTATAACGTGTAGAGATACCAAAAGAGCACGGAGAAGAAGCCACGGGGCTACTGTATATAGTGTATAGATACCTACAGATCACAGAGAAGAAGCCACGGGGCTACTGTATATAGTGTAGAGATACCAACAGATCACGGAGAAGAAGCCACGGGGACTAGTGTATATAGTGTAGAGATACCGACAGAGCACGGGGCTACTGTGTATAGTGTAGAGATACCGACAGATCACGGATAAGAAGCCACGGGGCTACTGTATATATTGTAGAGATACTGACAAAGCAGGGAGAAGAAGCCACGGGGCTACTGTGTATAGTGTAAAGATACCGACAGATCACGGAGAAGAAGCCATGGAGTTACTGTATATAGTGTAGAGATACCGACAAATCACGGAGAAGAAGCCCCGGGGACTAGTGTATATAGTGTAGAGATACCGACCCAGCACGGAGAAGAAGCCACGGGGCTACTGTGTATAGTGTAGAGATACCGACAGATCACGGATAAGAAGCCACGGGGCTATTTTATATCGTGTAGAGATACCGAAAGAGCACGGGGCTACTGTGTATAGTGTAGAGATACCGACAAATCACGGATAAGAAGCCACGGGGCTACTGTGTATAGTGTAGAGATACCGACAGATCACGGATAAGAAGCCACAGGGTTACTGTATATATTGTAGAGATACCGACAGAGCACGAAGAAGAAGCCAGGGGGCTACTGTATATATTGTAGAGATACCGACAGAGCACGGAGAAGAAACCACGGGACTACTGTATATAGTGTAGAGATACCGACAGAGCACGGGGCTACTGTGTATAGTGTAGAGATACCGACAGAGCACGGAGAAGAAGCCACGGGGCTACTGTATATATTGTAGAGATACCGAGATAGCACGGAGAAGAAGCCACGGGGCTACTGTATATATTTGTAGAGATACCGACAGAGCACGGAGAAGAAGCCACGGGGCTACTGTATATATTGTAGAGATACCGACATAGCACGGGGCTAATGTATATAGTGTAGAGATACCGACAGAGCAGGGAGAAGAAGCCACGGGGCTACTGTGTATAGTGTAGAGATACCGGCAGAGCACGGATAAGAAGCCACGGGGCTACCGTATATATTGTAGAGATACTGACAGAGCAGGGAGAAAATGCCACGGGGCTACTGTGTATAGTGTAAAGATACCGACAGATCACGGAGAAGAAGCCACGGGGCTACTGTATATCGTGTAGAGATACCGACAAATCACGGATAAGAAGCCACAGGGTTACTGTATATAGTGTAGAGATACCGACAGATCCTCGGATAAGAAGCCACGGGGCTACTGTATATATTGTAGAGATACCGACAGAGCAGGGAGAAGAAGCCACGGGGCTACTGTGTATAGTGTAAAGATACCGACAGATCACAGAGAAGAAGCCACGGGGCTACTGTATATCGTGTAGAGATACCGACAGAGAACGGAGAAGAAGCCACGGGGCTACTGTATATGGTGTAGAGATACCTACAGAGCACGGAGAAGAAGCCACGGGACTACTGTATATGGTGTTAGAGATACAGACAGAGCACGGAGAAGAAGCCACGGGACTACTGTATATAGTGTAGAGATACCGACAGAGCACGGGGCTACTCTATATAGTGTAGAGATACCGACCCAGCACGGAAAAGAAGCCACGGGGCTACTGTGTATAGTGCAGAGATACCGACAGAGCACGGAGAAGAAGCCACGGGGCTACTGTATATAGTGTAGAGATACCGACAGAGCACGGAGAAGAATCCACGGGGCTACTTTATATCGTGTGGAGATACCGACAGAGCAGGGAGAAAAAGCCACGGGGTTACTGTGTATAGTGTAGAGATACCGACAGAGCACGGGGCTACTGTATATAATGTAGATATACCGACAGAGCACGGGGCTACTCTATATAGCGTAGAGATATCGACCCAGCACGGAGAAGAAGCCACAGGGCTACTGTGTATAGTGTAGAGATACCGACAGAGCACGGAGAAGAAGCCACGGGGTTACTGTATATAGTTTAGAGATACCGACAGAGCTGGGAGAAGAAGCCACGGGGTTACTGTATATAGTGTAGAGATACCGACAGAGCACGGAGAAGAAGCCACGGGGCTACTGTATATATTGTAGAGATACCGACATAGCACGGGGCTATTGTATATATAATGTAGAGATACCGACAGAGCACGGGGCTACTGTATATCGTGTAGAGATACCGACAAAGCACGGAGAAGAAGCCACGGGGCTACTGTGTATAGTGTAGAGATACCGACAGAGCACGGAGAAGAAGCCACGGGGTTACTGTATATAGTTTAGAGATACCGACAGAGCTGGGAGAAGAAGCCACGGGGTTACTGTATATAGTGTAGAGATACCGACAGAGCACGGAGAAGAAGCCACGGGGCTACTGTATATATTGTAGAGATACCGACATAGCACGGGGCTATTGTATATATAATGTAGAGATACCGACAGAGCACGGGGCTACTGTATATCGTGTAGAGATACCGACAAAGCACGGAGAAGAAGCCACGGGGCTACTGTGTATAGTGTAGAGATACCGACAGATCACGGAGAAGAAGCCAGGGGGCTACTGTATATCGTGTAGAGATACCGACATAGAACGGAGAAGAAGCCACGGGACTACTGTGTATAGTGTAGAGATATCGACAGAGCACGGGGCTACTGTATATAGTGTAGAGATACCGACAGATTACGGAGAAGATGCCACGGGGCTACTGTATATCGTGTAGAGATACCGACAGAGCACGGAGAAGAAGCCATGGGACTACTGTATATAGTGTAGAGATATCGACAGAGCACGGGGCTACTGTTTATAGTGTAGAGATACCGACAGATCACGGATAAGAAGCCACGGGGCTACTGTATATCGTGTAGAGATACCGACAGAGCAGGGAGAAGAAGCCACGGGGCTACTGTATATAGTGTAGAGATACCGACAGAGCACGGGGCTAATGTATATAGTGTAGAGATACCGACAGAGCACGGGGCTACTGTATATAATGTAGATATACCGACAGAGCACGGAGAAGTAGCCACGGGTACGAAAGTGAAAAGGAGGTTATCAAAACGTCTGCTCCAATCACAAAGCTAAAGAGTAAGTCTACTCCTCTCACTTGTAACACTGGTCTTGTTATCAATAGATGAGAACTTAATCATCTATACAAGCCAACCATCATAAATACCAAACATTATTAATGGATTAAACTTTCTTAGTTTACACATAAATGCTAGGATGTACGAACATTGTTATCGCTAACTTTCAACATAGATGGACGAGTTAAATTATGCCCATTTAATGTTCGTCTTGAGACTGTACATCTAAACACATTCAGCATAGCTGGTATCATCACTATAAAATGTTATTCGACACACCATTAGGTGGGCTGCAACAACTCGTAAAAACACTCTTTTTAAATTATAATAAACAGAATATAAGTTTTTAAATCTATAAGCCTACTCATATACCCACATGCTTTTTACACACCTTACGAGTATCTCCATCTTGATTTTGAAGATGAGTACATCAAAATAAAATGGAAGCTCTACTTTTACGTATATCTTTTTTTTAGCACCGCGTCCTATTACCAGTCAGGGTTATACGCTTATGTACTAATTACACTAATGGTTCTAGAGATTAAGGAGGCTCTATTTATATGAAGTGTACCCACATTTGTATGGAGGCAGAGTAGAAAATCAGTTTGAGAAACCACCCTCAGTGCAGCCTACTGCGATAGGAACCTCTAACTCCCTGTCATAGGCAGTCTAGTCCATTGCGAGAGTAGCGCGTTAGGCCATGAAGCCACCGAGACGTATTTTCTTACTTCTATCAGGGGTTGCACAAGATATTAGTAGTTCTAGATAAAATGTCTCAAATTGTAAAGAATGTTGTAGAGAATTATTATTAAAATGTCATAGCCCTCGAGGAAGCAGGCTCACGTGACTAATGAGAATCCTATCCTTCTCGTCTTGAGCGACATCCGGTTGACCATTACAAGACATGCAATTGCACGTATGTTTAACGATGTGTATAAAGCTTTCAATGAGATCACTCCCATCCAGGTTTGAAATATATATATATATACACGAGCAGTGTTTTTTCCCTCATTTCAAACTATAAACATTCCCGATTGTAAAGTAGAGCAATGTCGAGGGGGGAGGGAGGGGCAGAAGAGTCTCAGGAAAATTTCAAAATTTGGGGTGATAATCATGCTTTGAGTTTCAGTTTACCTGAATTTGAGCTAAATATTCAATTAAGCTCAAATAACGTTTTGTATTTTATAACCACAACTTTTCTCTGTGCGGCCATCGCAGCCCTTTGATAACTTAAAAACGTTCAAATACTAATTTTTAAGTTTTTTTTAATCCACTGTGTCTTACAACCAGCCCGGACTATCTACATTTAACTACACCAATAGGATAGGTTAAATTTAGAGATAATGTATCGTCATTTGAATATAGGGATATTAGGATGAACTACGCCTGACCAGAGTTAAAATCCTTACTTCACCTTCACCAACAAACCAAACCAAAATAACGTGTCATTAAACCCGCATGGCCACTAATTCTTGTTTTAATCATTATAAATTGTTTATAATAAGGATCATATGTGACTAACATGTAGTAAAAGATACTCAACAAGCCCGGGGTTGGGGAATCATTTCATATTATGCTAGCAGCATTACAAGGCTGCCACAGTAAACAAAACAGCAAGCAATGGAATAGCCAAAAGGAGCCTAAGAAGTAAATAGGTAGTTCTTATCACTTTAACAGTTTACATTATACAAATTATATTTCACTCACCCGTTTTAAAGTTCAGTATAGCTGCTATTTCATCCCAAATTTTGTGTTTCGTCCTGGCATTGCAAAGATTCTTGTTACTTGTGTCATACAATACACTGTGCTCTTGGACTGTCTCTACAAGTTGCTCTTCCAAAGACATTTTAAATTGTTTGAATAATATTAGAATGGTTTGTAAAATAAAGTTTTAATGTTCGAGAACTTATTTTTAAGAAGAATATAGAGACACTTTAAATAGAATTGTAAGTACTTTAAATTTGTACTTTAAATAAAATTTTAAATATGAAAGTAGTATGCATACGGTAGGTAAGCAACTGCTCACGTGCTGGAGATAATGTTGTTAAGAGTGGTGGGGGAAACAGACTCAAGCTAGTTTTCCAATTGGGACCGTACATGACCTGACACTGGCTGGCAGATTATTTCAAGTCCACTCAAGTCTGGTCGCAGTGGCGCCTAGACAATACATTGTAACGTTTATTGGCGTAAACGTTAGAATATAAGAAGACTAAACGGGCAAAAGAACAATAGTCTACCAAAACACCAAAGTAAACATTGACTCCAACTCACCATAATGCCCCGTTCACCGTAATTGGTCTCGTCTCTCACCGACCACCCCACCCCCCGGCGAACACTACATCCACAACTGAGTGTTTTTGTTAAACTGAAGCGAGTGGAAGGCGTGTCGGACTGAGCGAAGTGTACACCATTGCATCATGGGAAGAAATGTTGACGAGCGATGACCTTGTAACAAATATGTGAGGTTCGGGTCGTTTCTCCCATGATGTAGAAGGATGTAGAATATTCTCCCGTGAATTCCTACCCCTTCCCTCTGCTCATGTATTTGTTCTACTCTGTTCTTTGTTTCCCCTTTGTTCTCCCTCCTCTCAGATAATAACTATTTATATACTGGTGCTTTCACTAAATATTTTCACTTCTTGAATCGACAGTGTCGTAAGACACATGCTAGGAAAATGCTAAGGTACAAAATTCTATTTCGGCATATTATACTTCTAAATTTCCTTTCGGACTTATAAATATTTATTTAGGATTTAAATGATCTTTATGATCATAATATTTATCATGAATTGGACTTATATTTTTGTTTGTAGTGACAAACAAAATGTCCCCTCTGGACACACTGGCAATTATTACATTTAATTAATGGTACTTAAAACTTTTTACGTCATTGTTAGATAATGACAGGTATTGTAGGAAAGGTATGCCCGACGCGGCGCATGAAATTTTGGTAGATATGTTATTTATGTTTTTGGATCCTTTTATAACCCATCAGGTTTTAAAAGCGATTATTGTTTTGTTTGAACGTGACCATTTGTCGGTCGTCGACCAAAACTCGTATGGCTTTTGTCTAGGTTAAATAGGAGTTATTTTTGTAGCCCGTCTGGCTGTGGGATATGGACTTTTATATTGCTACTTATATAGGATTTTTTCCTATTATACTAGGGTAATTTTGGATTGCGACAAAATTTGGCAATACCTTTCTAGTGTTATTCTGTTAGCCTGTTGTGGCTTGAACATTGTATTGCGGGTTGCCGCACTGAGCCAAAAGGGGCCATAGACAAATAATGGGTTTAAACCTTTTGACCATTGTGGATCAATGTCGGTATGACGACATTAGTATTTGGGTACAACCCATTATTTTCTTTGTACATATATATATGTTTATCCTTTTTTACCTATTTGTGTTAATCATATTTCAATATATAATATCAATTGTTATATTTTCAAATAAACATATATTTACTATATGCTTTCAATTTAACGAGTTATAGGTGTAACTTACCAAAAGTTTCTCGACCTCCCCCTTGCTTCCCCCTTTGCTTTAGAATATATATATAACTGATAATAATTTTGGGAGAGTCATGGAAGCAGAAAGGTCGTATAAGCCAGGGAGATAGGCTTATACACCTTATGTGTCCTATCAGCTCCTCTGCAATTATTCGTTTGTTATTTTTTTTGCTTCTTTTTATTTTTTGTATATGTACACCAGCCCTTATCTATGAGAAGATAAAGGCAGGGTGTTACAACATAAACATTGTATGTAAAATCACACTGGACTCCAGTCATGTCAAGTGAAGTCCAGTCCGGTGGCTGCGGTGCCGCACCTTAACACTTGATCCATAGATAATAAAGTTATAGAATGGTAATTTCTGTAGTATGACTAGAACAGGAATTTGAGCGCTAGGTGATGCAGGATGGACTAATGCTATCAGCTTAGTGCAAAACTGTAATAAGTACTAAAGTGCTAAATTGTACCAAGTATATTTGTAATGGGTTAGATCTTGTATATCTACATTATTAAATTATCTCTAACTTTATATCTCGGAGCCTAATGCTCAATAGAAATATATAGAACCAAAAGTATGAGGATATATATAACTAATACACTCCTTGGTTAAGTAAATGTAGGTTAATATAGGTTAAGCCACTAAACATTTTGTTTCAAATACTCTTATTTATATGACTTGAGCAGGTAATGAGTTCACATTAACTAACAAGTCTACTAAATATTTTAATAGGTATTCAAAAGAATTATTACAAATGATTGGTCCATGCCATTATTATGACTTATTTGTGTTAGGAACATCACAAAAACGCACAATACGTTCAAAGATAAAAATACAAATTTGTCAACCAAAGCTTAACCTAGCCCATGCTTGTAGAGGTGATTATGACATAGGCTATGGACAAATTTATAAATAGACATTTTAAACGCTCTCAAATTTAATATTAAATGAGACAAGCTCATAAAAGTAATAATGGCGTATTTTAAAATTCATTTTTCACGGTTTTAAAGGACCTTATAGGGAAAAATGGCGAATGCTAATGAATTGAGATTTTAGATAACAAAACTTAAAGAAAACAACATCGTATTTCTTCATCAGTAGCGCTAATGCGTTTGGCTGAGATGTTAGCACTGTTTCTCCTTACCACTATAGAGATCCCACACCATGACTCGATCCTAGGACGTAACTAAGATAAAATAATATCGCTTTACCTAATCACATCCTTACTGTTACGGTTCTCTTTTATTAGTTTCATATTCTAGCATATATTATTATACCCCTCTCACAATACCTAGTATAGTGATTCATTATATATATATATATAAAACAAACGATCCCTTCCCATTTTAATGCAAATAAATCAATCAAATCAAGCCAATCGCTAAAACTCGCTTAATAATTCTAGTTCGAACATTGGAACACTTTCAGTCTTCTGTTTTCCTCTCTTTGGTGCTATCTATGACAAAATCTAGAACTAAATTTGTGTTAGTTATATTAGTGTTTCTACGTTGGCGTCAAATAGCCAGGTTTTTTTAGAAGGGTTATTGTGAGAATATTAGATAAATATTTAATCTTCATTGACATGTTTTATGTGTTTTTCCTTAGGCTTGGCCACGTTGAAAGTTAAAATAATGTGTCCGTTGTGATCATTAAAATAAAATCTATTTCTATCTTTATAATTTTCGATAACCCAATCTAATATAATGAACTACAATGCAACATCTGGGGCAAGACAGCGTAAGTGTAGGTGCAACTACAGAAATGATTCAAAGTAATATATTTAGCTGTTTGTTTTGATAGTAGTTTTCTGTGTCTCCATCTATTTAAATGTGCACTTTATGAACACGACTTATGAACTAACTTAAATCTAGAACACGCACAACACCTAGTCCCGGCAATAAGTTCACTGTGAAAGGGTGAACTCATATTTCATCATTGATATATTTTTCGGCCATTCTAGGAATTGAACCCGGGACACACAGCTTCTTAGAAAAACTGAGCTGAAGTGTAGGGCGTAGCTTCCTATGCATTTATTACTTAAATGGGGGATTGCACACTATAAGTCCATCCCATTCTGTGCCATTGATAGTGACATCAGCCATACATTTTTACAAATATAAAAATATATAGAATCGATTATAGCAACAACAAAATAATTCTCTGAACAAGTTCCACTCACGTGAACTACGAGATGTCGTGAAGATAACAAGACAATCAGTTTATATATTCATTATTATTATCCTCTCCCAAGCCAGCTAACGATTAATTGATATTTTATCAGTCTTATGAGATTTGTATTTATTTAATATTGCAATCCTCGTGAACACAAACCAAAGAAGAAGTGGTGTCTGATGTGCTTCCTCTCGAGCATGTACTCCGCCAAATATGTGCCGAACTGTGTCTCACTGCAGCCATATTTAGGGTGGCACATCAACACCCCTCCAACGTCGTTCAACCGTGTTAGTGTGCTTGGATCAACCAAGTTCCAGGACCTCCGACACGAGTACAACAGTGATCTATAGTCCACTAATATTAGGATAAATCCTTGATAATTGAGTGGTAGGTCATTGTTGCACCAAGTAAAAGGTCCCAGACTCTGTCCCCATTTCGTCGAGTCATTTTTATCTCAACCTCACGTCTCTGTTATTACTAGTTTATAAAATTTATGACGTAGACCTACACAGCTATCATAGTGACTTGATCTTTTAAAGACCGACTCCTATCTTGACCAGCCTAGTGTATAATAAAGGCTAGTTATTCTCATTAATGTGCTACACTGGACTCGTAATAGAGTTCATTCAAAATGTTTCTCATATAATGTCGAGTTTCAACTTACACGCTACACACTTACAAGTGCATTCTCAGGACATCTCATCCTCCGCAGTGGCCTCTGTCGTAACTTGGGATAAAGAAATACCACACACACACACACGAGGAGTCTTTCTGTCTTGTTGCCCCATCTCGGAAGAACACACATGTTTTCGTATATCATCTATTTCACAGGCTTTCACCGCAGGGGGTTCATTCTTATTTTGTAGTAAATTCAGATAGGATGTCATCCTAGTATTTCATCCTGATTGAATGAGGTAAAGTTTTCACACTTTCAAATGTTTATCGGCTCTTGAGAGATAAAGGGATGGGTTTTATAATCCAGAAGTTTCATTAAAAGTAATAGTAAAGTAATTAGGCCTATGGCTCCTTAAGTTTGACGTACTTGTCATGGCTATCGCCAATATATTACCATCTTTTCATCATAATCTGACTTGAAATTGTGTCAGAGCTCCACTTCCTTGGCAATAACATTAACAGACTACACACCAAACATTGCATGAGTTTGGACACCCTTGATATAAGTCAATAACCTTGAAAATAGTTGCGTTGCTCTGAGATTACAGGAAACTAACTTCCTTACTTTCCTTCTTTTCAGCTGGTCAGAAACCTGGGGGGAGAAAGAAGAGGTTGGTTGACTCCGCTGCCATGGGCGCTCCCCTCCCCTACAACCCGTACACCCCTCAGATGGCGCCTGGCGTGGCTCCCAACATGTATAGCCAACCTCCTCCGTACACTCAAGGTAATCAGTCCCGCAAGGAGCACTGGGTTGCTTGTACCTCTCAGATGGCGCCCAACATGGCGCCCGGCGTGGCTCCCAACATGTATAGCCAACCTCCTCCATACACTCAAGGTAATCAGTCCCGCAAGGAGCACTGGGTTACTTGTACCTCTCAGATGGCGCCCGGCGTGGCTCCCAACATGTATAGCCAACCTCCTCTGTACACTCAAGGTAATCAGTCCCGCAAGGAGCACTGGGTTGCTTGTACCTCTCTCTCACTTTGTTTCCATCCAGAGCTAGTCTCAAACAACGACGAAAGACTTCGTGTCCCTTCACGCGTCCCGCCACACTTCACATACACTGGGTCTAATGCCAACCAACCATAGATTGATAACAGGGTATCCAGGGAACTTCATAACATTTCTGGAATTTTCACACACTCATTAAAATAATACAAAACTTTCATTTACAATAATCAAAATAACATCTTTCTTCTAGTTAATAGTCACTGCAAGTCTTTTTAAACACAGTTGAGTCATGGATATGCACATGTGTGAGAATTAGATTACGCTATTGAAAGAAAAAACTAAAAAAGAATGTGTCTCGCAACAATTCTAAACTGTGCTGGTGTACTCAATAGGATCTAATTGAATTCTAACTCAAATCATTCATTGTTTTAGAGTGAAATTCTTAAACTCCGTCATGAGTGACACAATTTCAGATGATGTATGTGTCTAGAAATAGTATTAAATTAAGTTGCGATCTTAATAAAATAATGGTTTTAATATATGTCATTCTCAAATTGAGGGACAATTTATGTGTCCTGCCTATATAAATATTTTGTTATTTTTAAAACAAGCAACAAATTTTGTTTAATATTAGAAAGTGTATAAAACTCGATAGAGACATTTAAATATGGTAATGTTAAAAACAAATTAGAACAAATGATTATTAAAAGCCCCTTTCATCACCTTGCTAGCTGTCCCCACCTCTTAATTTCAAGTTTGAAGTTCTATACAAAATAAAGAAAAAGATTAAAAACCATATAACCACAGTAATATATTCCAGTAATACTTCTATTTTGGTTTTAAGAATATGTTTCAATAAATTATTCATGAATTTCGACATTTTAATCAATGTTTGTTTGTCTCCAAGTAACACACTGGACAAACATGTTATTTTGTATTTGGTGCTAAAACCTTCCAGAATGCTCTGCTGTTCCCCATTAGCCGTAGTGTGTTGTGGTCCTGTACTTACTAGTTCATTCATTGTTCATTGTTTCATTAGTTAAAAAGTTAATCTAATATTACTCTGTCAACGCACGAAAATTCAGGCAAATAGATAAGAGTATGTTAATTGCAAATCACTTTGCCAACATTAATATAATTTTGAGTTTTTGGAATAACTAAGCCAATACCAGTTTAGTTGAACGTAAATGGAGGCAGGAACTAACCTCAACGTTTACCACTTTATACTTATAGTTATGAAACTTAAAAGTCCGCCAAAATCATCACTTTGCTAACGTTGCTTGGTTACAAAAATGGTGTCATCGCCTTCGCTGACGACAGTTAGGTGAGGAAACTAATGATAAGTCACATAGCTCATGTTAGTCAAGTGAAATTTTTATAAATGCTTTTTTCCCAAACATCACTTTGCTAACTTCAGTAAAATCACTTCTTTCTCATTAATGGTCTTAGAAAATAAATAATTATTATATGATTTTAACATTTGAGCTATAAATATATAAATAAAAAATGAGAAATATAAAACTTAATTTTCTTTGGATTAGGGAAAATTTTTATATCACTAACACATGCATTTTGTATGCTTCTTCAATTAAAAAAGCCTAATTCCATTAAATTAATTAAAATATATAATTTTTTATATTATTGTTAAAAATATGTTATACTTATATAGTAAAATTACATATTTAATTTGGTTTTTAGAAATGATAAGATAGTTATCTGTGTTAGCGGAGTGATAGATTATGGGTAGCCACTTTAATAAAACTAAAAAAACACGAAAAAAAATTGTAAAATCAAGCTTTGCTTGTTTTATTATTTACTAGTTTAATCATTATTATTATTAGCACCGCGTCTTACTACCCGTTCGGGTTATACGCACTTACGCTAATGTGTAATGGTAGGGTGATTGTGAGATGAAATGGAGGACCTACAGTTTAACGTGGAATCCGAACCACGGTGGAGGCCTGGCATTCCCCACATTCACAAGATGTCTTGTCAGAGGTGAAGGAAGGGTTTGGTAATCAGATAAATCTTTGCCGGGACCGGGGATCGAACCCCGGCCGCCAGCATAGAAGTCTGACACCTTACCCCTAGAACACCAGGTCACCCACTAGTTTAATCAATTTTGTATAGTCAGGTGATAAATTATATTATTTTAGTTTTGGATTTCCTATTTGTCCCTCAATTTGAGAATGATCCATATAGTGACTGGAAAAGCTGGAAATTGGCTCTGGAAAACCTGGAAAAGTCAGTGAATTTTAAAACATAGTTTGGTTGGAGACACTGGATAAAAACTTAATTTTAACTATACACTTTTTGGTTACCTTTAATTAATCTAACATCATCCTTTAAAAACAACAATCTTTATATTTTAATTAATTAAAATACACGCTGTTTGAGAATGTATAATTTATGAACAAAGACAGATAATTGACAATTGATAATTGAACAATCTGTACCAAACAGTTCAATTTCTCTTTCCCTGGGCCCCTAGGTAGATAAGGGGTAACACCATTCAGAAGGTCCTGGGTTCATTTCACGTGAGTTACTTTACTGTGTAAATGACCAAACTCTGAATCTAAGATTAATTTCAAAATAACCTGCTTTGGTGGTCGCGTTCATTAAGGCTTCACTCTTGTAATAAAGTGGACTACTGATGACGAGGAGACGAATCCCCGGTTGGGTCTATTGAGGGTGGTTTTTCCCTCTCCCTCCATACAAATGTGGTTAGGTACACTTCCCTCCTCATCTCTAACACAGTGAATAACTGTATAGATAATCAGAGTTATTTGTGAATATAAAGATGGTTTTCTTGATTCCAAAATGAGGACTGCAACAACCATACACACACAGTAGTTGACTTGTGAAATACCTCGAACCAGCAGTTTGAAACGTGGTGCTCGTAGAATACTAGGCTACTAACATGAAACCTTGTGAACAGCACACTAATGTAACTAGTATGTGTGTGTATTGAAAGGACCAGTGATGCCTGTGCTCGGGTCAAAGAAGTACATTTCTTGCCATTACTAAAATCTCTATGGATATTAAATTTCTTTTGTTTTTGTAACCCAGAGAAACGTTGTTGATATGATTGTTTGTTGTGTTTGTTTGTTTTTGATAAGGAGAAAAAGTATGGTTTGTGTTGTTATGAAGAACTGGCTATTGTGCGTAAATAGGACTATTTTATTGGAGTGTGTACTGCTGTGGAAGATGTTGGTGAGAATAAATAACCTATAATTATTGTTGTGGTGTTAACCCATAGAGTTATAATATTTTGTTATCCAGCATACCCGTTAGTGGCGAGTTCGGGTACCCAGAGGCCCGAGGTTAAGTCCGGGATGTTTCTACACAGGCGCCAGCCGGGCAGGCATATAAATAGTGTGTGGAAACAGGGATATGGACTTATTGGAAGGTTTGAGGGGGAAACAACCCTTACAGTATAACCCCAACAGGCAGTAAGAATAATAACCAACATTATCTAATTGTTTAGAGTAAACATTCTAGTGTCATATGAGCTCATTTACCTTGCACAAAAACACATAAAATGTCTTCTAGACAACAGAGTATTTCAAATTAATAAAATATGGTTTAAATTAGGAGGGATAGCCAGCACACTTACCTTGGTGATACTGGAGTAGAAATTGTTTAGATATATCATAACTGAAAAACAGTCATGTGGACAGTCAACCTTACAGTTCAACCAAAAGCATCAGTCTACTCTCCTGACCTGATGAAGCTGTCTGTGACAGTGAAAGCTTGTCCTTAAAAATGTGTTTATGTGTTTATGTGTTTTTTAGTGTTCTATCTAAACAATTTCTACTCCAGTATCACCAAGGTAAGTGTGCTGGCTATCCCTCCTAATCTAAACCATGATTTAGCCTAGTGCTCTAAACCATATAACCTTAAATTAATAAAATAGTGACAGCCCTGATTTAAACAAAAATACATGTACCTTGTATTTGTTTAAACACACAGGCTATTTTGTTATTTCTTTTCTTTGTTCCATATTCTACCCAATTATGATAAATTAACAATATATAAATAATTAACCCAGTTTCCTCTACGTTGTGGTTCTCCTTGTTTGATGTTTTTGTTATCAATTCCACTCTTCACCTTCCTGGACTCAATATCAATGTTTAATATTTTCCCAACTATCAATAATATTGGAGTGGAACACAACTATTCAAAATACTATCATAACCTATCTCAATAAGTTATGATAGCTAAAAGTGTATCTTTGACTATAAATATGGAATAACAAGCTACAGGTCAAACACATTGACATGAACAAACTCTTTGGGCAGCAGAAAGTTGACAGTCTGTCAAGGCTAGATCGACAAGTAATTCTCAATGATTCATTTAAAAGTATAGGAACGTAAGAACCCTTAATTCAGAACACTGATGTGTTTATTAAAAATGAAAGGGAAACTTTCTTTTCTTCAGTTTTAATGATCGTTATTGAAAAATGAAAACAAAATAAATAGTGAAAACCTGTGAATTGTTTACTGAATTAATTTTTCTTTTGATGACAAGATTTATTTAAACTCAACATGTTAAACTGCGACCTTGGATTGGATTTAATCCAACCAACCATCTACTGTTATTTTTATCATCTGATGTATTTTCTAGCTCTTGCGATAACTGCACACCTATTTTACAAACCGGTGGCGTAGTTGGTTAGCGCGCTAGTCATGTTGAGCTCGACTGCTGAGGACGGGGAGATCGAGGTTTGAATCTCGGTCGGGTGAACTGGGGGTGGTTTTTCCTAAATAATTTTCCACTTTCCCTCCACGCAAATGCGGGTTCCACTTCCTCTAATTCAACCTCCCCAATTCCCAATCCATTAGCGTAATTAGTACTTAAAGCGTATAACCTGAACGGGTAGTAAGACGTGGTGCTAAATAATAATAATTATAATTTTACAAACCACAGCTAGGACTAAGTTTTTACGCGTTAATTCTAAAAATAAAATGGTAGTTGATCAATCTCATCATGATCAACAAAATATGACACATGCGAACAAATTAATTTTAACTTTAATTGAAAATGACTCACAGAAGTCATCTTTATAGATGGGAGTTCTTAGTTTGGGAAGTGTACCATTGGTTTAGTCTTTCTACCACATCAGAACTACAAGACCTGTTGTTGAACGCCACCCCACGATAAGCTGAGGGATGGGGTACACGGCTTTCACTCCCCGCAAAAAGAGGAGGAGGGGTGCCAATCGTATTAATTGAAGAAATAACAGAATCTTCTACCTTAAAGTTCCTCATCATAGGCGCTGTTGTGTGGCCACAATTTGAATTAGAATACAACCTAAGACTCTGACACCCATCATCATTATTAAAGCTTAGCCAAGGTGAAAATAGTTAACTACTTAATCATGAAAATGAATCGATCACTTGCAGATGACATTGTAAAATGTGTCCAAATGTCTGGCCATATGGATCATTTGTTAGCCAACCTCAAGTATTAAAGAGCAGTTGACGATGGCCTCATGTGTCGGCACCAGGGCAGGGACCTGCCCCAAGCAAGGTCACGCCCTCCTTATTGGTTTCAACCAGGGTATGGATACTATCCACAAGACGCGCTCTGAAGTAGTGCACACAGTATAGCAACATTAGCAACATGTTGCTTCGTGTTTTCTCAATATTCTCTCAAACACCCAGCACACAGTATGGCTAGGAAAAAGCATATGTTGAACCTTTTGTTTAAGTCATCAAGAAATCCCCTAAAATCAGCATGTTTCATTTAGCAGACACACTTTGGTGAATGCCACATCCATTCCCTGGACAACCTACAATCAAGCTTCTCTAATGTTTGGTTTTCTTATCTAGACACAATTATATCTATCACTGATGTTTGTATCTCATTTACAAACATTTGTTTTGTTTGTAGTTTTCAGCTTAGTTATGTTGCAAAATAGTGATGGGTTGAAACAGATCGTTGACGCGAGATAGCTCACATAAGCTCAATCACTCACCGCATGGTTGGCTCGCTCCCAATCCCTTCACCCCTTCACCTCCATAACTTTATGAGCGACCGCTAAATAGTTCCCACAATTCCCGTTCCGAGCGTGAAGATCTATCCCCTCCCTTTTAACTTATGAACGAATTAGGATTTATGTTTAATTTGTCCTAACCTTATTGCGTCTGATTCTTTAATTTTATTACTTACGCATATTATTTATAATAATTAACCCTAGCATATAGCCTTTAGTGTCCAATTCACAGAATTATGTTTATTGATGTTAAGAAAAATAGTTAGTTTAATAATGTAGGCAGTGCTGCTATCTAGCAACGATAGTAAACATCTATAGTTGATTGTTTGTAGTGAAGAACGAAGAACTACAGAAGATTTGTGAATGACAAACACCCCTGACTCTTTCAAAGATTTGTGAATGACAAAAACTCCTGAGTCTTTCCAGCACGAATGAACGAGAGCGAAAAGAGAGCGGTGAATGACTACAACTCTCTAAGCTCAGCGAAGAAGGGCGGTTGGAAATAGTGCAGAAGCGATGTGTGGATAGCCAAGACGAGCTAAATCAAATCGAACATTGAACTAAAACGCAAAGCGAGTAGGCAGAGATAATGATAGCGTATGAGTGAAATGAAGAGATGTAGAGAAACATCCAACTAATGCACAATGTATCCCGCAAAGTGTCACATGGACACAAAGTGTTGATCAGAGGGTAAAGGGGGGATGCATCCTTGCGGTAATATTTAGGGGAATATGCCTATTTAATTTCATTGATCAAAGTTCTTGATTTAAATGTACAACTGACTTGCATATGTTTATTTTGTACCATTAATAATATAAATGTGTAGTAAAAACTGTTGGCCTATTGGTTATTGTATCAGACAGGTGATGTAGCGTGTAGTGGCGGTGTGAACGACTCGCTCGCTCACAGCTCTCGTTCTAGAGTCGTTCACTTTGAATGACTCGCTCGCAGGCGACCCATCACTATTGCAAAATGGTTTAAAGTATGTTTATGCGGGGTCTACGTTGACATCTTCTCACAGTATTGTATTCATCTGAACCCATTCCTGGCGCATGTGTAACACAGTATACTCTTATCCGACACACATTTTCACTACTCACTTATTGCTTAATTCATGGTCATAGTATAACATTGAACTGGTGGCCCCATCAATTAGCTTCACTATCACTCAGTGGCTCATGAATAGATGGTTTTACAACAACTTATTGCAACGAAATGTTGATTTTGCCTGAACCACGACATTTTCAGGTAAACAAAGACATTCAACGCCCACACCTGGGGATTAGTTAAGGGGATTATTCGCTCTAAAACTATTTTAGTTGATAGAATTGAGCAAGATATTTCATCAATTTTTGTGTTTATGTTTATTGTTGAAGGTGGTGTGGTCTCATCACCGTTTACTTAATTTTATTGTTCTTGATGAACTCTTTCCAAGCATATTATTTTGCAGTTATAATAGTACATATACATATACCCACATACCTAATCATGCTGTTTCCTAGCAGCAGCAAGAAACTACTGGACATATATCTCAATCCATCCTCACTTTCCTCGCTATGCATACTCCCTTCACTTCAACAACATCCATACAGTCTCATGCATGCTCCTTTATTCTTAAAACTCTTAATGTTTCTCTTTTTCACACATTCGTCTACAACATTTAGCCAGGTCTTACATGGTCTACCCCTTCCTTCTGATCCACACACTCTACCTTCATATATATTTGCTTCATCAATTCATCCACACTCATCGTCTCAATATGCCCAAACCACCGTAAGACACTTCTTTCACATTGACCTATTGTATTCCCTTTCAAAAAGCACCCCTTCAGCACCCATTAATTACCGACTGTCAATATGAGTTTGTCCACATACATTTATTAGATATCCCCTTCCAACCACACTCACCTTGCTTTTGTTTCTCCTGACAAACACACGCTTCACATCCATAAAACAATGTTGATGTTAACACACTTATAAACTGCCATCTGTGCCCCTTTCGATACTACCTCACTCTTTGCAACAGTCCACATACATCCAACTACTCCCCGAGATGCATTCTACCGTCTGTTGATACTACC
>CABFOW010007151.1:13815-26146 GCA_902141385.1 Timema californicum | reverse complement strand
CGTCCGGTTGGTGAGATTGGGTAAGTGATGTTTTGATTGACTAACCCAATTTAGGATACCTTGTAGCAATAATTGCTACAGTGGAACCTCATTCTTTGTTTCCGGCCGGGCGTGGATCGAGCCCCGAGCGCCAGTCGATCGAAATCCCCGCTTAGTTTGTTGTGTAGAGCGTTGGAGAGCGTAGGTCAGAGTAGGGGTTCTTGTGATGGAGTTCATCAAGGGGGTTTGGTGAATGTCGCCCCATTTGAAATAGCTTTAACTCGTAACAATCTCCCCCACTCTTCTTAGGACTTCTTCATTTGTCACCCTGTTTATCCACCCGATCTTCTGAAGTCTTCACAAACACCACATTTCAAAGCTATCTAAGTTTCTTTTTCCCTTCTTCCCAAGAGTCCAAGTTTCTGCTCCATACAGCGCGATGTTCCAGCTGTAGCATTTCATCACTTTCTTCCTCGGTTCAAAACTCGACTTGCTGGTCATCAGTAACCTCTTCTTGTTGAAAGAATCCTTAGCCATGTCGATCCTTATATGGACTATTAATGTTTTATTCAGGTAGTTATCCTGAAAATGAACCCAAATACTATTAATAAACATTGAGAACCTTGTACAGAAATATGTAAGCCTTTTTTTAAAAGTTACGTTTTACAACCTATCCGGGCTATTTCCCATGTTTACATTAATGGGCCAGGGATGAGAAAGATAGCATTTTAGAGGAAAAGTACCTATATCTATGTAGATAGAGAAGAAAAGCATTTTAGGTAAACTATTCTCACAACACTTATAGCCGACACGCCTTGGTTGGCGTGCCTACCGATGTTGATAAGCCTCATTATTCTACCCCTTTGCTATCTTGGCTGTACAGAATTATTGGTGTGCGTGTATCTCTTGTAACATTACGTGCTTGTAGCCATACATCTAAGACCAATGGCTATAAGTAACCAATTGTTTTTTGCTGCAAAAGAAAAGTTGTATTTTTTAACAAGTCCTTCCTATGAAAATTGAACTCTGTAATATCCTCCCTATAACTATAAGTAGCCAACTATTTCACTAGTTTCCATGGAATCGAAACCTTTTTTAAATAGCTTTAAACTCAACTGTCTCTCAGATAAATATTTGTACGATATTCAACATTTAATGTAAACCTTTATTTACATGACAATTGGGTTGGCATTGACTTTGGCGCAAGCTAAATATGACATTGTACATGAGGCTCTAGTTCTATGGACAGTAGACCTCTCGCTCCCTCCATGTTCTTATCGTCATTACAGCATTAACATTTCCCCTATAATTTCTACTTTAATTTGAAGTAGATATTTTTTTTTAACATGAAACAAATGCAAACAATATTTAATAATACATTATATTGATGGAATATCTGTTGCTACCTGTTTCGGTGGCCTTATGGTATAAGACGTCATTCTTGCAACAGAGTAAACTGCAAATGACAAGAATATCGGGGCACAAATCCCGGTCGGGTATGCTGAGAGTGTGTTTTTTTTGTTCCACTTTCCCGCCAAACATATGCTGATACTCTTCCTCCAAATATAACCTTCCTCATCTTTAACTCATTAGCGTAATTAGTATTTATCCGTACAACCTGAACTGGTAATAAGACTCGGGGCTTAAAAAAAGTTGTTCGTGCGGTTAATGGCGTCAGTCTCTCAATATATGTCAAAATAAAAATAAATACGCCCGCGGTGCTCAATTGATCGTTTAGAATCTTAAATTAAAATCCTTTGGGATCGGGATGATGACGACAAAACTCTTTATTGAGGCCCGCCATCTTGAAACGGATTTCCCAGTCGCCAAACCATGTACATATTTCGTTCTGTCTAAACACAAAGAATATCTCTGCCAAATCTAGTTAAAATTGTTCCACGCATTTGTGAGTAATGGCGGCACAAACATCCGGACACTGGACAGACGAAATGCCAAACACTCTAGCTAAAACAGGACCTCACTCCGATCAAGCATTAAAATAACAGATAATTCTAATACAATAAAATTAATTAATTTTGGTTACAAAAAATGTATTTTCTGACAAGCCCTTCATATAAAAATGGAACTGTGTAGTCTCCTCAACTCCCGTAACAATGTCAAGCAACTCTTATCTGCAATCTAACTCACGAGATTAGAGAGTTACAACCGTTATCAACTAGGTACAGCCTCCACTAACATACTCACTTGTTTTAGTTCTTTATGCAACGTACACGTACTTCGTTAAAATTGTTAGTTTCACTTTGGTAAATATTCTAGTCCTAGTGCGACAATTTAAAAATGGATATTTATTTGCTGCTGCTTGTTCTATGTATTGGAATATGTAAAGGTAAGAAATTAGGGTGTAGGGCCTATATTATTCGATTCAAACTTTTAGTGTGTTACTTTGTAGCAGTGTCTTGGCGTGGAATGTTGCCAGGGTAAGCAGATACAGTTTTAAACTGTACCTGTGATTTGTTCTCACGCCTCTGTATAAAAACTCTTTGGTAAAGCATCAACAAAAATGTATTGCCCATATGAGGTATATAGGGCAAGGTCTTAAGTTTGATTGGTCAAATGAGGACCAAGGCGGGGATGAGGGAGGGGGGGAGGAGAACATATCACAGGTACAGTTTTAACAAGGTCTGCTTACCCTGGAAACACTCAAAACACGCCACTGCGTTGTAGTCTTGATGTCCTGACAATTGCGTACCGCGACAATCGCTCCCAAAGGGCCGAGCGGGTGGGCTACCCAGGTAGGGGTCAGCTTCGGAGTGAAAATTGTGTACACCTTTGGTTGAAAAAAAAGTGGGGGGGGGGGTAGTGTTTGAGTGGGTTTTTTTTATTTACAAAATTCTGTATTAATAAGCAGTAATTTTTTTAAAATTGGGTTAGGCTAGGTTATGTAATATTATGTTATGTTACATTTCATAATCTAATATTATTTCTTAACTGAGTTTTGTTTTTTATTGATTTCCTTGAGCTGTACTTTTCAATCTATATAGGGTTCTCTTGATTGATTGCTGGTTTGGAACATCAGTAGTTTCCCCTTTCTGTAGATATGATGGCAAACTCGGGTATAAAAATAAACAACACTACGCAATAGTCGATATTTCTTGGGTTTACGCAATTTTCCTGGTACGCAATTGTCATATATTCGTATTCTCTCTTTCTCTTTATATAATATACAGCGTGTTTAAAAACTAATTTAACGAATTGTGTAGAATTTTTACTTTACATCTATTACTGATTACAGGCTGTGGCCTCGGTTAATTTTTTTTATTCAAACCATATATTTCCCAATACAATCTTACTAGGCCTGTCATAGCTTCATATGCCTTATAATCTATCCTTAGATTAGGACGGGCATATCACTCATTCCGTAGAAGATAATTCATCACGATGTAGGGTAAATCCACATTTTACCAATGATACATTTTTCGGCCATGTTGGGAATCGACCCCGGGACTCTTAGCTCAGTAGACAGACACGCTGCTGACTGAGCTAAGGTGTCGAATAATCATGTGGATCTAAATATCTCTAACATTAATTAGTTGTTTACATAAATGCTCTTGGATCTCGAAGTTGTGGATATTTTTTTATGTTTTTTTACCCTGTCGGGTTGTACACTTATTAGGGTTGAACGAGGAAGGTTATATTTATAGGAAGTGTAACCGCATTTGCCTGGAGGGAGAGTGGGAAAACCACCCTTAGTACACCCGACTGGAATTCTAACCTCGATCTCCCCCTGATCGGCAGTCTAGTCTACTGTGAGAGTACAGTAGTCCCATGACTTCTATGGTGCTGACTGACAGCTCACAGCTGACTTCTGACAGTCAACATTTAGGTATAAACCTAAATTTTGACTGTCAGAAGTGACAGCTGCTAAACACATGTTTTTACAGATCATTTGGTCCGGCGTAGGGACACATAATTTGGTCTGGTAACGTTTCAAAGCTGTCAGTCAGCAACAAAGAAGTCATGGGGCTACTGTAGCTTGTTAGACCAAGCACCGAGTGGGCTTGGGAAATTTTCAACTACTATTAATAATATTATTACATTTTTAGCTATTACAACCTAACTTTTTTCCATTAAACCTTTCTTTTAGAGAGTATTTCGTTTATGTTCTAAATTAGAGTTAAAATTATGCTATATCCTTTAGTTAATTGTTTTTTCTTTTTTGAGAAATACTATTCAACACAGATTGTTTTACACATTACGTAATGTTAATTCAAGTTTGGAGCAGATTTATTAAAGATGTATCCACGTTTTTATTACTATCAAGATAGAATTTACCTTTTATTTGACCAATTAATTGAAATATTTTTTGTAATAATAACATGCTTATGTTTACCTACATAGGGCCCGCAACATGGCAGTTTGTTATCAGAGACGCCACGTGATTGCACAATGATAACAATGTTCATAAGTTATCACCAAATGGGTGTCTTTTTAACTTCGAAAAGTTCCTAATAGCTATGCTAGGATTAGTAGATATTTACAAACGTTATTTCTATGTCCCAGAAAGAATCTTATGGCTAATGTGATGACCCGTCTGTATTTAGATATATATGTGCATTATCCTGCTATTTTTGCCATCTGTCTAGGAAAATTCTAGAGGTGACAAATTCGGGGAACTTTAACAAGCTAATAAAAAGTTTACTAGTATGTTATAATTCTAGTACGGGTTTTAAACTAATAAACTATGTGGAGAAATCTAAATTTTAAGAGAGAGACAATCTTTTTTGCTTTGATATAAAATGAAAAATCACCTTTTTATGGGAAAAAAACGTTTTATCTAGCAGCCGGCTAGCACTAAACCCCAGCCTTCTAACCTAAGAATCAGGCTAGGCTGCATCTGACTCAATTATGACAGTTATATTTTGCAAAAATAAAAGGTCGCTTCTTTTATTTAAACCAAATAATAGTTTTTAACTTAATTAAACTCATGATGACCATTGGACCCGTTAGGTTAGGAAATTATAATATGTTTTTGTTATTCTTCTTAATGTTCTATTAATATCAGTTGACATCGGTGGTCTTGAGCTAAAGTGCTTGCCTCAGGATGTCATCTCCATGGGTTCAAACCCAGCTGGGATCTACGGATTTTTCTTGAATTACAAAAACTCGTAGCACAACTTCCTTTGGAGAGGAAGCAAAGCTATCGGTTCGGTGTCGGTTGTGGCATGTTAAAGAACCCTTAAAGGTATGAGAAAATACCTTTCCCGGTAAAATTGATAGGCCTTTTTACTCTCGCTCATAGAAATTCTCGTGTTCTGATATAATCAGTCATTTCAAAAAGTGCACGTTAAATACCTCAAATAAATAAAACAAAACAAACACGAATAAAAGTTTTATATAATGTTTTAAATTGTACTTCAATAGTAAAAACTAACTACAATTTTATGTAATTTTAGTGTTGCGCTAAGAAATAACGTAACTAAGTTTCATAATATATATTTACCGGTCTCTTGTTATATCATCATAACTTGGAAGAAACTTAATCGAAATACATGTTTCAGCAATTAGTCAATCTAATTTTTCTAAATTGTTCCTTACACATGAAAAATTGTGCACTAATAAAAGGTGTATTTTTTAGAAGGCACAAAACAGCTATTTGGTATAACAATTGACTGTACCAAACGATCCGCTTTGTTGAGGAAAGCAAAATAATAAAATAATGAAAGTAAAATGTTATAGGAGAACAAAAAAGGATAGTATAGATTGATTGTTGACAGAATTCTTTCAATCCCATCTTCCTTTATAAAAGAAAATTTATCGTAGACATTTTTGCTTAGAACTTCTAATGGATCACCGTGCTATGTGCCATCGAGCTAAAAAATAAAGTAAGATTTTATGTTGGTTTCCAAAAAACACTTAAATCAATATGGAGATTTTTCGGGTAAACGCCAAAAACTATATTCTAAGAAATAGGGCAGTTGACATGAACACATTAATGTTTGTTATTTTGCTTGATTAACTGTGACTAATATAGAACATAATAATGTATTATTTATATCTGAAAAAAATATTAGAATTTTGAATTTCAAACAAGACTTAGTCATGAATTAATGTTGTTTGGAATGAAAATTAATATATTCAGTGATCGTGTATTTATATCCAAAAATACATTTCTTGATGTTTACTTGAAAGAATCTTAAGTATAAACGATAAACACAATAAAAAATAGAAACTTACAATATAAATTAAAGAGTAAAGTGCCTTTTTTGAAATTCAAAAATCATAAATAAATTGTTGTTACACCAAAACCAAATTCTTGTAAATGTGTCAGGCAGTAAGACACAGAGATATATTTTTTTGTATTAACATGACGTTATTTGTAATTTATATACGTTAAAAAGAATATAATATAAGAGAAAAAAGTAGCAATTAAAATACACAGTGTATTTTATTCATTTAAAATGTTAAGTGACTATATGTTACACAAAAGGCTCCTGTTTGTCAAAACTAATATTCACATTGTCAGTGACTTCTTACGGATACCGCATTGCCTCCTCATAAAACTGTCTTGTTTTATCGTGTGCTATGTAGGTATGTGAGTAGCTTCACTATATAAATTATTGGTGTTTTTTCTTATACAGGTTATTTTGAGACACATATACAATGTATTTGTAGCTTCCATTAAATATGATATTTTTCTTCGAGATGGTAAAATGAAACTCTTAACCAGTGTAGGTGATTTTTGCACCTACAGTGTATTTGTTTTTAAAGTACAAAATAAGCCTCTGTTTTTTAATCTTGAAAATATTTTTAATACTTTTTTTTTTACCTCCCTGCGGTATAGGGGTGAGGATAATCCCGCAATATCCCCTGTTTGTCGTAAGAGACGACTTAAAGGGGAAGCGTCTGCACAGGACGTACCTCGTGCTGGAAAAGTTATCCTATAACCTTCCTTTCATCTCCTTTTCTTGTTCTATTTCTTTCTCTTACCTCTATTCTTTCTCCTTCTCCCTCCTTTCTTCTTTCTCCTTCCCTCTCCTTTCTTCTTTCTCCTTCCCTCTCCTTTCTACTTATCTCTTCTTTCTTCCCTTTTCTTTAGTTTATTCTTTCTTTTCTTTCTTTAATACTTTCTTTCCCTCCACAGCCGTTCAGTCTTGTGCAGAAACCTTATGGTTCCTTCGTTGACGCCCTAGCACCTCAAACGGCGCTCCTCGTACAATGATTGGATACCTCTGCATTTGAGATTTTTCATGAAAGTGCGCTGGTTGTAATATCTTAGTAGGAGGGCCTTAGGGATTACAATAACCGAGTATCCTACTTTGAGAAAAGATCGGTTGCGTTCATGACTATACGCCGTTTTTAAAACTTTGTGTTTAGTGTATCTAAATTATAACCGTTCTGTTCTCATTTGCGTGAATTCCATGAGTGCTTTGTTGGCATTGTCCGCTTTGTACTCCCGGAATCCACTTGTTCAGATGATAACATGATTTTTTTTTAAATTATCATACAACCAGCTTGCTTTCTGCTGGATTCCTGGTCACGCTGGTATTTCAGGAAATTAACTGGTGGACCAGGCGGCCAAGTAGGTGGTTCATCTCCCTCCTGAGGCTAGATCGGGAGTCGTGTTTTTAGAATTGAAGGGTTATGTTCGACGTGGAGTCTTAAGCACCTGGCACGAGCAGTGGGTTTCGACCCCTGCTCAGAACAAGCTGCGGTCCATCAGGGATGGTGTGTCGTGGGGACCCTCTTTTATACGGATGTCTAGAAGAGAGGAGGTCATCGTGGCGAGACTCCGCGTCGGACATACATTTCTGACCCACGGATTTTTACTAAGAGGGGATCCACATCCAGTGTGTGAATTTTGCGATGCTCCCCTTAGTGTGTACCACATTTTGGTGGAGTGTCGCAAACTAGCCCCTATCCGCCTGGCTCTTAAGCTTAATCGTGGTCTTATTGTTTTATTACACGACAATGCGGATGGAGTTATTTGTTTATTCCATTCTGTACTCCAGGCGAATCTTTTAAATGCCATTTGAGTCCCTTTTATAAAGTGGCTCATTTGGATTATCTCATATATTGAATAATCTAAACATATTATTCTAACATGTTTATTTGCCCTTTTAACATGTTATATTTTAATAGGTTCTTTTTTTTAACATATCATTTGAACATGTTTATTTTTCCTTTTAGCATGTTATATTTTAATATGTTTGTTTTGTATTTTTAACGTAGTGTATACACTTATGGTTTTATTTTAGCATTTGTTATCACTTCTTTTATACTAATAAATCATTTGAGCACTCCTACGGAGTGGGTAAAATGGGCATTACTGATATTGAGACTTATTGTTTTTAATTTATATACAAATTTTAATATTGTGTATCATCTTTTATTTTGTGTTTCCACCTATTTATTCTAACAGGTGGACTATGTGATGTGTCTTTCCCCTATGGAAATTTTACTATGTTTTTATATTTCTAAAGGCACTAATGACCTCACTGTGTCGACGGGCCTCAAAACAATAATAATAATAATATTTACAAAACACAACAAAGATACACACAAACCGGATTGCAGAAGAAAACTACACACAAACCGGATTGCACTAGAAAACTAACCATTATTATAGTGATCACGTGATCTTATCAAGGCTTCTTATTGGCTGAATGGATAATGTGAATTTTGAAGTCAGACTCACAGTGGAGAATGTTAGTTTTGCAACTATGACCCATTTCCATCACTGGATTTATAAAGGAGAGTGTTAGTTTTGCTTTTTATAAACACTTGATCCAATTGCAGGCCAACATGAACAACAAGAATATATAAATAGCTCATTTTCGACCAAAAGTGGAGAATGTGAGTTTCGCAGTTAGACTCCTCAAATGTCTATATATGAAAACAATGACAAATTGACTTATTGTGTTTTGGAATCCACTTCTTCCCTCATATTTGTATGTATCTCGGACTAAACCCGAAACGGTTTGTTGTATGTCGTTCAAACTTGATATTTAAATGTTAAATGGTCATATATCGAGCTCAAACCTTAATTTTGATTCTTAACCTAAAATGAAGATTATATAAAAAAAATTATTTAATGATTTTGTTCAAATGGGGGTTTCTGGGGAGGTTTTCGAATGATGAATAAGAATATAGATTCAATTATCTAAACAAAAGTTGAGGATAGGATTTTTGTAAATTTTAATCTAAAAAAATACATAGCAATTCTGTTCTAAATATATATCTGAAGAGTGTTTCTTAAAATACTTTTCAAAATAACTGGTTAAATTACTAAATGTTAGTTGACTGGTAAATGAATTTTGAAAATAGTCACAAAATACAATAGATGATATGAGAAAGTAAGTACGAGTGTGTAGTACCATGAATATTTTTTTATTAACGTGTGATTACACTCTGATTGTGTTGTTTTGCAGCTGCCAAAATACAGGAAGCGTGCAGCTATGACAAGGATTGCGTTACGGACCTCACCTTCTGTAAAGACCAGAGGACCTGCATGTGCAAGCCGGGATACGAACCCCTCGCCTCCAAGGATGGTTGTCAGGCCAGTAAGTCAGATATCACTACTTTACTTTAGAGTTTTAATATGGGGTTCCGGGGGAACCTTTCTATTTTTATATCTAATTTTATGTCAGATAGACACTTCCGTGTAAGGTTAAACAACACCTTATTCGATGATTTTATTCAAGAAAAATGGGGTGCTTCAGTTCATTATTTTAAGCTGTACGTTGTTCGCCATTGCAATAAATGGCATTTTGGACAACGTGCGTCTACCATGCTTTTCGTGGTTGTCTACGCACTTTATTTAAGTTCATCGAGTCTCCACAGGGCTGAAAGGCAGATACAACTCTTTATCAATAATCTCTGGTCGTGGGCATCGCGTAATGGCTTTCGCTTCTCTACAGCCAAGGCGACGGTCGCCCACTTCCACAGATATTCGGAATACAACAGGTCCCCAGTATTTTAATGAACCACGTTGTTTTACCTGTCTCAGAGACCGTAAGGTTTCTGGGACTTTTATTTGATTTTAAATTAACTTGTATTCCCCACATTAAAGACCTGAAAGTGAGGTGTATAAAAGCTCTCAACATGCTCAAAGTTATTAGCAGTCGGTCCTGGGGTGCTGATAGGGAAACCTTGATGCGCCTGATGGCTCGAAATGCTTGGCCTCTGTGGGATCCGCCTTTGTTATTGAACCATCCAATTTTAAGTTTGGTTTACCTGGTCATTCCAGTGTTTTAACGGCTGAATTATACACATTTTTTAAATCTTTATGTTTTGTTTATCGTAAGTGTCACCGTTCTGTTCTCATCTGCACGGATTCCATGAGTGCTCTGTTGGCATTGTCCCTTCTCTACTCCTGGAATCCCCTCGTGCAGATGATACATGAGCAAATTTTAAAAATTGATTCATTAAGCACCCGGCTCGCCTTTTGCTGGATTCCTGGTCACGCTAGTCTTTCAGGAAATGAACTGGCGGACCAGGCGGCCAAGGAGGCAGCACGCCTACCTCCTGAGGCGAGTCTGGGTGTCATGTTTTTAGATCTAAAGGGTTATGTTCGACGTGGGGTCTAACGCACCTGGCACGAGCAGTGGGTCTCGACCCCTGCTCAGAACAAGCTGCGGTCCATCAGGGACGGTGTGTTGTGGTGGCCCTCTTCTGTACGAAATTCTAGAAGAGAAAAGGTCATCGTGACGAGACTCCACGTCGGGCATACATTTCTAACCCACGGATTTTTACTAAGAGAGGATCCACCTCCAGTTCGTGAATTTTGCGGTGCTCCCCTAAGTATATACCACATTTTGGTGGAGTGTATGCCCCTATTCGCCTGGCTCTTGATTCTAAAGGTGACCTTCGGTTTTTATTACGCGACAGTGCAGAAGGAGTTATTTGTTTACTCAATTTTATACGCCAGGCGAATCTTTTTAATGCCATTTGAGTCACTTTCGTAAAGTGACTCATCTGGATTCCTTCTCATATAGAGATTTTTTTTTATCATTTCATTATACTTTAATATGTTTTTTGTTGTCGTTTTAACAGTTTTAGTACACTTTTATAATACTTTAACATGTATATTTTGTCTTTTTAACGTATGATTGTTTTAACATATTTTGTCATTTTAACGTGATATATTTTAATGTTTGTTTTGTATTTTTAACGTAGTGTAGTGTAGTGATCTTATTTTAGCAGGTGTATCACTTCTTTTATACTAATATACCATTTGAGCGCTCCTATGGAGTGTCTCAAATGGGCACTTTCTCATATTGATACATACTGTTTTTAATTGATAGACACATTTTAATATTGTATATTTTTATTTTATGTTTCCACCTGTTTATTCTAACAGGTAGACTATGTGAAAATTCTCTCCTCTATGGGTATTTTACAATGTTTTTATATTGCTAAAGGCCCTCACTGTGTCGTCGGGCCTCAAAACAATAATAATGTCTTTTTAATGTAGTGTATACACCTAGTTTTTTTTTTAATCAGGTATATCATCTCCAAACCATACTAACAAGGGTTCCCAAAGGATTTTTTTTCAGGTGGGGCAAAATGGGGGGCTTGGGAAAATGTATTAAATTAAAACCTAAGGAGGCGCTTTTTAAGACAATCCTTGTCTACTGAAAACATTATACTACAACACAAGGAAAATGTTTCAGATCTATTCAAATTCGTGGGTGCATATTTGACTTGACGATTTGAATGACGAATGTTGTAAGCAGGTGGCGGGCGCTAGTAATTAGTTTATTAGTTATATTCTAAAATTCCCTGTTTGTTGGCTGGGGGCACTGTTTGAGAGCTGGTCAAGAACACTGTTGAGCGGGTCTAGCCTACTTCTAATACTTATACAACCTCAGAACTTCAGGGATCAATTGCTCCCCTATCCCCCGTGTGGGTGCCCCTGCATATTAATAATCCACTTGATTTCCACTTCTAATATTGAGATTTATTTTTCACATTATAGTATACATTTTATAATTTGTGTTATTTTATTTTAGTTCTTTCATCTGCACATTTTTTGGAAGGGGAATTATTTAGTATTAATTTCTTGCAGGGGGGATTTACTTGGTTTTATATTGTTTATAGCCCTAATGACCTCATTGTGTTGACGGGCCTATAAACCCCAATAATAATAATAATAATATTTAAGATATTTAATTATTTGCAATTTATTTTATTAAGTTGCAAAGTATAATAGTAAAATATTACTAATGTAAGATGTTAAATCAAAATGTAAGTTTAATAAAAAGTGACTATATCATAGTTGAGATTATTTTGAATTGTCCACCACTTATTTTTTCCCCAGCCGCCACTGTACACCCATACACGTACTCTCACCCTCTCTCTCTTATACACACACACACACACACACACACAC
>CABFOW010007151.1:0-13801 GCA_902141385.1 Timema californicum | reverse complement strand
ACACACACACACACACACACACACACACATACATGTACACGTTTTCATACACAGAACGACTTCAACGATGAATCAGATCTAATCTTCCCAGACTTCAAACCAAATATACCTTATTTACTTTTACAAATCAAATGTCTCTTTGAGTTCAATAAAAATGTTACTTAATTCATTTTCGTTCTGATTTTTTTCATCGCGCTGTTGTTATCTTGCTACGATAAGGCAGCAAATATTGAATAAACTTGTTATTGACGTACCTTAAGAGTTTAAACCTGATGAAATAGTGAGATCACTGGATTTGTGATGAGTAATTGAAATTATTTGTTCAAAAAAAAAAGTTTAACACATTCTGTGGCTAGTTGGAATGTTTATAAAACTAGATTTGTGGTTTATTGAGGAAGCTAAGCAGATGAGCATCATATTCACATTTAGTATGAAAATTATCTAAAAAACTGATAACTCACGTTAGTACAATATTTTACTGCTAAAAAGTTACGTTAATGTAAATAATCCCAGTTTTTGATTTTATGAAATATTTATTAGAATAAATAATAATATGTTCTTATTAAACGCAATTTCCAATATGTCCCTTACATTTAATTGTGTTTTTAGCGCTTTACATTATTTTAACTTTAGACGACACTGTTCCAAACATTTACGCCTAGTATTTTTTTTTAAATTTGAATAACAAGCTATGTAAAATAATATTAAACATTGGCACTGAAATGGTCCAATTAGTATGATTAAATAAAGAAACTTTTGATTACTCCAAATCTGTGACTTTTATAGATATAAACGTTCAAAATACATCGAGTTAAAGTTTTTGTGAATAAATACGACCAAAAAGCTATATTGAGAATTGTATTAAGTACATCCTCCGTTTACCCAGAAAACTAGCAAGCTTAGCTTGTTTGGTCCCTTTATGATGTAGCTTATGAAATAGGGCCATAATATAACCAGTCAAGGTAAGACTGAATCCTTTCGCGGTAAACAAAGTTCGCAACATAGTTATAGTATATTTCAAACAATTAAAACCAATGTCTATGCACCAGAAAACGATGAATGTCACCGCTAGTCTGCATACAGTCGTAATGGTGTAGCTAAAAAAGAGAGCGGGTGTTGTGGAGCTGGTAATGTTAATTTCAGCTAGTGTTCTGATGGTGGATCGTATAGTGGATTCTTAACGAAAAAAATAGCATAATTTTAAATTTCCTGTTTATTATTTACTGTTAAATATACCATGTCTTTATATCCGTGATTGTGATAATGGTTAGCACGGTAGATTACTAATTAATAAGTTGATTAATTCTGCCTTCTAATTATATTGCATATTAACCATGGATGAATATTATCTATAAATCTTTATTTAGCCCCGCGAGATAACCGAACGAGCACAAGTCCTCAACTTGCAATTTTAAATAAAATAACCTGAACGCGTGCCGTGGCTGGAGAGTTTAAGAATCAAATTATAATAGACTAGATAGCTCCTACTCCCTCGTTGCAAGGCTATTTAAAACTTTTAAAAACTTTATGGAAGATGGAATCCTAGGGAACTCTTTCGTGGGCCACTTGGGTTTGATCTAAACCGATGGACTGTTTCCCAGGATTCCCGGGTTCCATTACCACGAACACCAGACCTTACCAATAGATGTGGGACAAACACATTTACTTAAAATATTCCGTTGTATGGGGTGCAGACATATGGGTGCCGGAGACTCTCCCTTAGGGGTTAGATTTTCTTTGCCGCATGGCTAGAGGATTATTGCCCTGGCCGTAAACAGGAACCCGTTATTGCCTACGTGGTTTCTGTCAATTTTCTGTATTTAACAATTGCCGATAAGTTATGCGGAATAATGCTGATGAAATTACACTAATAATACAGTAGAATTTTATTACTTTTGACCGAACAAAAATAAATGATTGTATTTTCTAAATGAGGCTTCCAACTAAAAATGGACTCTACTAATCTGTATTGTTATTGTCTTGACAGCGGAGGGAGCTCAGTGTGACACGGACAACGACTGTTCTGGACTAGGGAACCTCGCCAACTCGGAATGCAAGCAGAACTTGTGCAAATGCAGGGACACCTTTGTCCCCAGTTCCAACAAGAGCCTGTGCCTGGCGAGTAGGTTCACTCTTATAATCTTGTACCAGATGTGTTTCTGTTTAATAGAGCACATAAATAAACTTAAAGAAAAATGTAACTTAATATTGTTAAGTTTAATGATAAAAGAACTTTCGTTCACCCGCCTCGGTGGCGTAGCTAGCTAACGCGCCAGTCGTGTTGAGCTAGATCACCGAGGATGGGGAGATCGAGGTTCAAATCTAGGTCGGGTTTTCCTAAACGATTTTCTACTCGGCCTCCACGCAAATGCGGGTTCACTTTCTCTAAATTCAACCTCCCCAATTCCTAATCCATTGTGTAATTAGTACTTAAACGTATAACCCGAACGGGTAGTAAGACGCGGTGCTAAAATAAAATAAATAGCTATCAATCCAATCGCTACAATTTAATATATATATTAGCACCGCACCTCACTGCTCATTTGGATTATACTCCTATGTACTAATTACACTAAAGGTTTTGGGGATTAGAAAGTTTATATTTAAAAGAAATGTAAGTGGAGGGATAGCAGAAAACCATTTTAGAAAAACCACCCCCAGTACACCCGACTGAAATTTGAACCTCGATCTCCCCACCATCGGCAGTCTAGTCTACTGTGAAAGTAGCGCCTTAGACCATGCGATCAACGGGTAACTAAATCATTTCTAAATAACATAAATATATTATAGGAGAGAATTCTCTTAAACTAGTCTCTTTTAAACTAGTCTAACTTCGAGAAATTGTGTATAGTCGGTTCAAGGTAGCGTTGGACTTCTCTAACGGTTTAAGAATAGCTAAAATTATTTCCGATGATTGAAGGTTTGATTGTTCTAGTCCCCCTGACAATCCAAGAGCCGTGTGAAGAGACTCTTCAGTGCACAGAATCATTTGGCTACACCAGTTTCTGTGATCAAAGTCAGCACGTGTGCTCCTGCACCGCCAACAACCACTTTGCTAATGGCAAGTGCGTCGTTTCTGTCAGTAAGTATTAGTTTCACTAAAAAAAAAAAACGTACACATCTTGTCAGAGGTGAAGGAAGGGTTTGGTAATCAGATAGATCTGTGTCGGGACCGAGGATTGAACTCCAGACCTCAGTACTGAAGTTCGACACCTTACCCTTGGACCACCAAAAGCCCCAAGACATATATTCCTTATTGACTCCTTGCCTGTGTTTAGGTCACGGTTTGCTAACATTTGAGTGAATATTGATCAACAAATTTTAATGAAATTTGATTCTCAAGCATATTTTCCTTAGGGCCATTGATAACAAAATAGCATGTATTGTGTTTGATGCCAAAAATAAATAATAAAGTATTTATTCAGGCTTATTAATGTTGACACGTAATCACGTACGCTTTAAAATATAAAATTCAAAGGTTCAATGGATAATTGTTTAAAGGATAAATTGTGTTTGCAGGCTGGTCCTAATAAAAACTTCCCTTAAATATAATCTGTAATCTAATGTTTTTAAGAGAACCCTAAAGACGCCACGACAAAGGTTAACCTGCCTAAATTTTTTCATCTTGTTGGAATGCAAAGAAACCAAGGAAAGTTTTTTTTTTCTCTCGTCAGAATGAAAAATTCAACCAGAAAATAAAATCAAAGTTAAATGTATAAATACTTATCCCGAGTATACCTAATTACGGGACGGATTACTAGTAAAGTATATCTCCCAGTGACAAAACACCTGGCTTATTACCTGCTTCCATGTTTCAGCCCTTAGAGGAGCGTGCGAAGAGAACATTCAGTGCCTATTGTATGACGCCAACAACCAAACCATGCTAGAGTGTATAAACTCCGTGTGCGCTTGCAAGGATGGGTATAAGGAAGAGAACAATAGCTGCGGTAAGTTGGTAACTCTGTAGGAGATACGCCAAGGAGGATAGAGACTAGAGAGAGAATTATTAGTATTTTTACCAAAGAATACACTTGAAGCAAGATGAACAAAATGAAACACTTAGACGGTACGCCAATAAATGTTATTGAATTATTTTAACAAGTGTGTATATATAACCTATAAATAGTGACTAATCGATTTCGTATTATTACAGTTCACAAGCTATAAGAGGTCAAACTTGCTATTTTATGGTTTTCACGCACTATTGTTAGGGTAAAGATGTTAATGTATGCGTCTGAAATTAAGTATATTTAGACATTTATGAGGTGTACACAATGAAGTAGCTAAAATATGTTAAGCACAAATATATTTTAATTTATAAGCAATTTAAATAGTGATAAAAACACATAATTTTTGGTCATATATACGTAATTTTCTTTTTACACCCCCGATAATTTCATTTTATCTCATTTTGAAGTAGGCCTACACATTGTTGTTATTTCGAATTGGGTGACCTGGCGGTCTAGGGGTAAGGTGTCAGACTTCTATGCTGGCGGCCGGGGTTCAATTCCCGGTCCCGGCAAAGATTTTTCTGATTACCAAACCCTTCCTTCACCTCCTACAAGACATCTTGTGAATGTGGGGAATGCCAGGCCTCCACCGTGGTTCGGATTCCACGTTAAACTGTAGGTCCTTCATTTCATCTCACAATCACCCCACAATTACACATTAGTGTAAGTGCGTATAATCCGAATGGGTAGTAAGACGCGGTGATAATAATAATATTTCGAATTATTTGATTATTTTTTTAGCCTAATTCAATTTGTTTGTGCTACGTTTGTGTTCAATTTTCATCATTAGATTTGAAAAATTAATCGGTGGTTAAGTTTATATCAACTTTGCTATTAGTATAATATATATATATATATATATAACACAAGCAGTAGTCCCCTGCGCCATGGGACAGTATCCCCTGCTTGTCGTAAGAGGCGACTTCAAAAGGAATACTTTATGCACAGGACTTACCTGCAGTGAATTATTAAGTTTTTGGGAGGAGTGTAGTACTCAATTTTAAATCTGGTGGGGTCGGTGAAGCTAACGTCAAAGATAATAATATGTTGAAATGATTGGTTTCTTTCGATTGTGCATTAGAACATTGGCAACATTTTAACATATTTTATGGTACTGGCTGAGGTCGACATACTGGTGGAGAATGGTCGTACTTCTGTTACTTTGAACCCCTCGTCGAGAACCCAAGACTAAATGTCGTCAATGGGTATATTTGTTGAAATAACTTTGAGCACCAAATAATTAACTAAGAATAATCCTAAACAAGAATAACTTGGCATTAAACATTTTTTAAATTGTTACTTAACTGAAGAACCTTGTTCTCTATGGTGCTAGCATCATGAATTATCATTTATGTTAACGACAATGTGTGTAAACCTGGCATTCTATGAACTGCCTAGGCTTTCAATATAATTTCTAAGTGGTTTTAGCAAAGTATGAAATAAGTTATTTTTACCGTTGTATTTCATACTTTTCGTAGGAAATGTATAGAATAAACAGTCATCATATATTACAGAGCACAATAGCTAACCTTACCTAAACTAACCTTATCTTACTTAACTACCCTATTCTAAAATAACCGAACCTTGACAACTTAAATCCTAGTAACTAGGCGAACCTGTAAGAAAACGATGCTAGACTTACATAGAACTGAATAAAAGAATTGATAACATATTCCGGGACTTCAAAAAGACAAAGGTTTTGAAAATAAGTATGAAATACAAGAGCAAATCTCGTTCATTTCATACTTTGCCAAAACCACTCTGGCATTACCGGTGTATGGAAAGCATAAGAATTTTATAAAAAACCTGGAGTTCACACATTGCAGGTGATATTTATACTAATTACATACATTGCTTGTCCCACAGTTCCAAGCGGCGGCAGCTCGCTACTAACCTCTATATTCGGAATGGTGCTCATGCTATGCATAGTATGTACTATAGCATAGTGAAGATATCTGGTGAATACAAAGTGAACTATATATGAGACTTTTTGATATGTATATGTGTGATTTAACGAAAGAGATTGACAAATTATTACTACTGTGCAAGTTTGTCAATTTTTTCGACATATACGAGTATATTTTTTTTCATTATTAATTTTATATGTAGGGATGATAAGATTATATAATTAATGATATTGTCTGTTTTTAATTTTACAACTGACAAGGTTTCAAAAATCCTGGTAAAGGAACAATAATATAATTTGGATTAAAATACTTTTTTGAAAACGTAAACTTATGGGTGGCATTTACTGATAGTGTTCTTTGTAATTATCTAAAGCCTGAGATTGTATTAAAACACATGTGTTAACAAATATATATTATTTATATTGCTATAAAAAGTGTTATTTTTAGTGGTGATGACGAGTGTAAATATGTTTGAAAATAAATTTGAAATATTACGTTTTGGATGTTGTTATTGAAAAGTAGGTCTACCATAATATTAATAACAATAAAATCAGAGCCATCCCTTAGTTGCATGATTTTTTTAAAATAAAATATAAAAAAGTAATGATTGTAATAGTGATCAAGGCCGTAGCCAGCCAATAATTTGAGGGGGGTTGGTGGGCACACACCCCAATTGCCAGAGGCTAGAAATTTTTTTAAAGGTTAAATGGTTCAAGAAGCTATCTTAAGTGTTTTTTTTATGGCAACATAACCCTTTAAGTGCCTGAGGCAAGGAAAAATTATAAATACTAAACACCTATAGAAGATATCTGAAGTGTTTAATGGAAACATAACTCCCTAATTGCTGGAGGTCAAAGTCTAAATATTAAACACCTACAGAAACGCTTTAAAGAATGTCTTTTTATGATAACATAGCCCCCTTACTGCCGGAGGCTAGGAAAAAAATTATATATTTAAACACCTCTGGAAGCTCTATAGTGTTTATTTATGGTAAGATAGCCCTCTAACTTCCGAAGGCTAGGAAAAATTATTTATACAAAACACATATGTGAATCCTTTGTATATAGGTAATTTACATCTATTCCGTTTTTCACGCAACTGAATTCAGTGGTCTGTCACAGACTTTCGTGCATCTTAAGGAAGGGCAACAGCATTGGGGCATTTTTTCTTATTTCCAAATGCTGTTGAATGTCGTTGGTTGGTTTCCCTTTTTTGGATCTATTTTTCTTTAGTATTACAAAAACATTGTTCAATTTTAATTGAATGGCTCACGTCAATAAGTGCCCAAGTAACAAAATACATGTTTTTGGAAAACTAAAAAATACTTTACCACACTGCCATTAGTTGGTTAAAAATTTCCAAAAATGTATACGGTAATGTATTAGGTTTCACCATGCACAAAAATACCTTGCTTGTACAGGTATTTCAGTAAAGTGATTGATGTGTAGTAGTTGTCCAAGTATATTTTATGGTTATGGTTAGGTGGGACCTCTCTTGTTAGTCTCACCACAGCATTTGAGTTTGCTCCCAGATCAGGTTCATTTACACGTCTTGAATCGAGTTTGTTTTCCTGTACTGTGTATACTTCGAACTTATAATTAAATCCTGATACTGAGAATAGTACAAGTAGCTTGTTTCACCATTTATGTGTATTGTTTTGCATGCATTGACTTAGATGCTGTCGAGCCTCAGTGGCGTGTGGTCAATTCTGGACAAAGGGAAGTAATGAGGCTACAATAAAGGGGGTCTGATGTCCACCCTAGTTTAATTGGAAGCTCACACTGGTTCTTTTTTTATGGTTAAAATTATTATGGGGAAGAAAGGAAAGAGGGCGACACAATCTATGTATGGAATAAAACAAAATTGGTGAGCAATTGTAATTCCAACTCAAATAAAAAGTATAATAATAATGGTCAATTTACGATTGCTGAAGTTTTCTCTAGGTTTGTGGCCTACAAATGAGTATGACCTTTGTCCAGCCTTATAATCGCTTTGAATCAGAATTTAGTCTACACGTCATTATTGTTAGTAAATAGTAAGGTCAACTATATAATTTTCCGTCAGCCAAATACACCGATAATTACTACACACATCCATAAAATTAAGTATTGAAACGTCAGAAGCTTTTTTTTTTTTAGTAAATAAGTGGCCTGAAGATAGAGTGGGTCTGCGTGTCTCGATTATTATTTTATTTTTATCGTCAAAAGACCGGAACGAAAAATTATGCTTTAAAGTATCACTTTTGAATTTTGACACCCCAGCCCTCCTCTTCCACTGCTGCACTTGTTGACGCGCTTGTCATCCTACCACTCTACGCAAATAAACAAACAGCTTCCCTTGGAGGACCAAACAACCGTCAATATTCTCTAAAATAAAACTATATTTACTGTAAATTGGTGATAAATGCATTATTTTGTAATATAGTGCCCATAATTATACAGTATCTAGAAATAATAAATAGTGCTAAAAACAACCTAAAAATAAGATTTTAACAGTATTAAACGTGCAATTATACACCAATCATGATAGTAAACTCCGCTAATACTTGCATAGGGAAACGCTGCTTCCCTTTCACCGATGAGGGCCAGACAGACTTGGGCCTCTAATTTTGAAACGTGTGAGTAGCGATTCTATAGCTTATTTCTCTCATCTCGCATACAATCTTGCAAACCTCTAATTTTGAAACTTTTGCGCTGCGAAAACTGATGTCACACGATAGAATAGCGAGCGGATTCTACTCGCCAGCCTCCCACCGTGCGAGACAGGCCTTGTCTGTCGAGTAGGCAATAAAATAACAAAATGGATGCCATCCCTCTCTTCGGTTGCAGCTTTCTGAGAGTGATTTTGTTGAAATAAACCTACCAATGTATGGAATAGGCTTACAGAAGAAAATAATATGATTGCTTTGTACACTTTATGCAATCCTTCAATAAAAATATTTGTTTGGGTAAAAACATAATTACATATTCTATTTTTTTTTTCAAATTTTCTCAACAGTCAATTTGGTTGAGTCGGTAACGTGACCGTCTCATTATTTAAAGTTCACGTGTTAAAATCCTCACAACTCTATTTTTTTTTAAATTTAACAGACTTTAAACTTTAATTTTAAATGATCGTATTAGTAAGCATATAATATGTTTCAAATATATTTTATAGAAGTATACAAGGTATTTGAGCCTACGTAGACTAACATAATAGTCCTTAAAAATAATTTTAAAAGGTTTTAAATTAAAAACGCTAGGCCTACATTAATTTTGAAATTTTGTATGTGGGTGATTATTTAAAAATTAAATTGGAAAGCCATTTAGGAAAAACCACCCCCAATTCACCCGACCGAGATTCGAACCTTGATCTCCCCGTCCTCATCAGTCGAGCTCAACATGACTAGCGCGTTAGCCAACTACGCCACCAAGGCGGGTCACTTAATTATTATCCTATCTACTTGCCTTCATTGACAATTATTCTAATAAATTAATCTTTTCTCAGTATACATTTTAGAATCTATTATTATTTCTCTGTATTGTTTATTATTGTAATACTAATTAATTTTCCGCAACTTTTACTTTTATCTCAAAGTACTTATAAATTATTTGCCACTTTTTTTATACATACTTTTTTTAAATGTTTATCTCACATTTATTGTTAAAATGTATTCGTCAATATTATCACACATATCTCAAAATTATCTCATCTGTAACTTTGTACTGGTACTGCTGTCTTTATGTTTTGTGTATTTTGCTAAAAAAAAAGTTTCGATTTTAATTTTATTTCATGATAAAATACTCATAATGTCTTTTAATCTTTTAAATCTTAAACTGATGTAAAATTTCAATTATAATAAATCCATAGTCCTATAAGTGAGCTCTATCTCTTTGGATCATGTAATTAACTATAAGATTTAAAAAAAAGGTTATTTTATTTCAGTGCTTTCATCTTCTGATTTTGGCAGGTGATATATATTAGTTATTTCGTTCTCTTATGGGGATTTTACAATTATTTCAATTTCCTGTAAGGCCCTAATGACCTCTTTATTTCGACGGGCCTGTAAAACCTAATGATAATAATGATAATAATAATAATAGATCATTGAGAAGATCTATTAGATGTAGATGTGGGGATAACAATAGAATGGACCTGATAAAGATATTGTGTAATTGGATGGAATGGATAGAAGTGGCTCAAAAAATTATCACTCATTACTAAACTACATTTAATTGAGGGTTTATGGTAAAAATAAAGTTTGCTGTAGTATAGTCTTATAAAATCTAAATATCAATTTTGAAAAAAAGTCAGACTGATAGACTGACAGACATAATTGTAAAATCCACTATTTTGGTTGCATGTTCACATAAAACGGGAAAACTATTCATAATCAAGAGATTGATTTTTTTCATTATCACAATACGTTCTCTTGATATTGGAAACTAAACATTTCTTTAATCATTCTCTTGTTTTTCTTAAAAGGAGAAAATCCATAATATAATATTATGTTAATACTCATGACTATGGTTGTAAGTTAGTCCCTTACAGTAAGTGTAATATTTTTATTTGCATAATACATAGTAAATAAAATCAATGTTTAAAAATAACAGACGGTGACTTTATTTTTCAAAAGTATTGATTGTTGCAGGCCAAATTAGTGCTGTTGATTTTATATTTGACTCTTGTAAAGAAAAGTTAATCAATTATTTTTTTTACTCTGAAATGTCCGATAGCGATAATTTTCCTTTGAATGTTGGTACGGTACTACCAATACCTAGGGAACTTAGCAGTTTTTATCATGGGGACATAAATAAGTGAGATCTCAAACTTTAATTTATCATTTTTATTGTGTCATAACAAGATCACATTTATTGACATTTGATATTTCCTGCGTGGTAACAACTGGAAAATTGTTTGCTGCACTAGCATAGGAATATAATGCAACATCAGTTTTGGTAAGTATAAAGTAAAAAAATAAAAATCAGAATGCTACTCTTATACATAGTTCAGCAATGATCCTGTGTGATACGTCAACATAGTACCACCCTTAATGTATTTTTTTAAATTTAATAACTAAAGAATTTAGTCTTGTCATCTATTTTTTGGGTGCATCTGAGCAATAATTTGCTATGGGTGCATATGGATAAAACAACATGTTTGCATGGACTCAAGCTGTAGGTGAATAAATCCTATTTCATAATTTAAAAACTTTGACTTCTAATGAATGAATGGCAAATATCGAAAAATTATAATAATTACCTCTGGTGGCGTATTTGTTATTAAATTTAATAATTGACTGATATCATTCTATTAAGCTTTATATAAAAAAAACTCGCTCTGATCGTTGGGGGCTGTGTCCCCAAACACCCGGTGGGCTTTCTTTGCAAGTGGATGTAACCTGATGTAATTCCAGAGCAATTTTTTGATAGGTCTTACCGTTTAGCCTCAAGAGACCTCCAAAGAAAGGTCCGCATCGACTTTAATGTTGCTCTGTCATTTTGAATTTCTTTAGGGGATTGGTGACCTGGCGGTCTAGGGGTAAGGTGTCAAATTTCTGTGCTGGCGGCCGGTGTTCAATCCTCGGTCCCGGCACAGATTTATCTGATTACCAAACCCTTCCTTCACCTCTGAAAATACATCTTGTGAATGTGGGGAATGCCAGGCCTCCACCGTGGTTCGTATTCCGTGTTAAACTGTAGGTCCTTCATTTCATCTCATAATCACCCTACCATTACACATTAGCGTAAGTGCGTATAACCCGAACGGGTAGTAAGATGCGGTGCTAATAATAATAATAATTTAGGGGATTGATTTTTTTTTTAAACTTTTTGGAACTTTCCCGTTAGTTACAAGATAGAAGCTAGGTTTGCCAAATTTCAAGTTTCTAGCTCATCTGAAAGTGGGTAAATATGAATGTCAGGGAGTGAGTCAGCCAAGTGGCTTTATAGTAGTATACTTTATATTTTACTTTATAGAATGTGTGCTGCTTCACAGCAATCATAACGTAACTTATCTAATGTTCCACGTTCACACATTGTAATTTCATGAACCGATGTTTGACGACTTCCTTATTTTCTAATTCTGGCTACTATATATAAACCTTCACAGGATAATACATCCCTGATTGGTTGGCCGAAAAACCTTGAATTTTCCAACATTATTTATCTGTAAGGTCAAAAATACAATTTTTAGGTTAATTACACAATTATTTTGTTTGATCTCATTGCTTGCCATACTTCGAGTTTTTAAATTAACACATTCAATTAAGTACTTTTGTGAATATCTTTCTCAATACTATTAATAAGTATACTATAAATATGAAAATAAAAATAAAAATCTTAAAGGAAAATGTTTGTTTAATTTATTGGGTGCCAACTACTCAACTCAACTAAATAGCCTTATTGTAGTTTGGTAGATTTTTACTATATGTGATAAATATGACTATCGTGTCACTAAATCAACAGCTACACGAGACCTCCTTAATTCAAGACCTTTAGGGTACAGACAGCTTCTAAATAGTCGTGCTGTATTCCGACTGGTAATCTAGGATTTACCTAACCTGACTACCTGGTTCTAGCTTACACCTGTGATATCATGGAAAGAACAAAGGTCAGTAATAAAATAACTGCTGTGCCACAGTGGAAATATTAGTTATACTATAGTTTAAACAAATAACTAATCCAAGCCAACCTGCAGCATGCTCTGTAAATTACAGGCTAAATTATATGTTATATATTGTATTGAATGGAACAAAAACATAACAAATTTTAAAATATATATATTATTTATTTCACAAAATTAAAATTATTCTAATATTTTATTTTATTACAATACTTTAATATAACAAAAAAATAGATTGGGATATATATATTATTTATTTCACAATATTAAAATTATTCTAATATTTTATTTTATTACAATACTTTAATATAACAAAAAAAATAGATTGGGATATATATATATATATAATAACGATTAAACATAATCAGGTTAAAAAGTTTTTTTGAAACTTAGGTAAAAATGAAACAGTTCAAAGTTTTATTTTGCCCTACATATTTGTAGATTTGATGAAAAAAAACTGTTTATAACTCTTCAACGGTAATTTGTTTTGATTTAGACATGTATAAAAACTTGATTAGCAAACATAACTTAGAGGATGGCAGAAGATAAACTGTATTGGCACTCTCTCACTTCTTGACGATCTCTCGGTGATTCCAGTGAAACACAATGGTTCAGATAAGAAATTAGATCTCTGGCCTTAATAGTTAATAATTTCCCCAGAAACTATTTCTGGAGACAAACTTCACCTTTAGTAGGTACTTGAACGTATGAAACCTTTTATGTAATATTGTATCCTTTTTTCTTTGTGAAAAAATAAATTGTAATTTACCGTTTGGCCCCATATATACTAGAAAGGTAGTTAAAACAACTTAGTTAAATAGTCAAATAAAATTAAATGCATTAAATGATTAATATAATTATTTAAAAGTAAGTAATACATCACCCAGATGATTTTTTGTGTAATAATTGTACTTAAATTTGGCTAGATATAATAAAAATAACGTCTTTAGCCTAGTAAAATATTTCATTGTTAATGGTTTCTTCAACAAATAATAATAATCCTAAGAGAAACTTATAAAATAATATCAGAATTTATGTCTATAAGCTAATGTTTTTAATTTTTGTAGCCCTCTTAGCAACTAAACATTATATTGGGAAGTTTCATGACTTAAGTCCATTGGTATTTATTTGTTAGAACAGTGTTGTATTTTCATACCTCTATTGTGATGTAGGATTACCTATCTCTATGCATATTATGTTTCTTTTGTTTTAGCTGTTTATTAACTGTCTCAAGATGGCCGACTTGGCATTACTTGCATATTGTATGTCTCTATTTTCTGA
>CABFOW010007150.1:9635-26151 GCA_902141385.1 Timema californicum | reverse complement strand
GTTCTAAAGGTAATTACAGGATGAACACTCCCACATCACTTCTGGGAGTTCTAAAGGTAATTACAGGATGAACACTCCCACATCACTTCTGGGGGTTCTAAAGGTAATTACAGGATGAACATTCATGGTTAAACTTGCTCTAGATGACCATGGTGTGTCCTGGCTCTAGATGACCATGGTGTATCCTGGCTCTAGATGACCATGGTGTGTCCTGGCTCTAGATGACCATGGTGTGTCCTGGTTCTAGATGACCATGGTGTGTCCTGGCTCTAGATGACCATGGTGTATCCTGGTTCTAGATGACCATGGTGTGTCCTGGTTCTAGATGACCATGGTGTATCCTGGTTCTAGATGACCATGGTGTATCCTGGCTCTAGATGACCATGGTGTGTCCTGGCTCTAGATGGTCTTGTATTCCCAGTGCTATTGACATAACACAAGCTTGATGAAAGACTGCGGAGCATGTCTAGGAATACATTGGACGGTCGCGGATAGCAGTAACGACTGGTCCCTGCATCCATCAGTCCCTGGGAAAACCCCTTTTAAGGTTACGTTAAATAAAGTGTATGATGTGTTCCTCCCATTTTGTATCGGTCACACATCCATCACACGCCTGCCAACACCTGTATCTCTTACAAACGGACAGGGGCGGATTTACGACTCTGCCGCTCATAGGCACTAGAAAATTTTCCGTCCACTTTTCCTACCTTAATTTCTAGCCCTGTTTTCTTCCTAAAACCACCTCCCTGCCCACCCATACATCGACACACATATGCAAAACTGCTATCTGTGGAATGACAGGTAAAAAGTCCTTACATTATTTGATTATTTATTATAGTGAGGTTTTATAAGTATTAAGAATCTGCTTAAAAATTGAAATAAATACTCTTACACTATCACAATACACAATTTACAATATTGTTTAATTTAACTATATACAGTTTGCATTAGTAGACTGTAGAACATGTTACTAAAAATTAAATATTAGCACGTACACAATAATAAAATAGTCAATATTAATATATTTCGCCTTGATTTCTGCTGAGCGAACTGGTCGATGATGCCAGACAACAATTTTATCCAATAAGTGACCTTCAATTAAAACCATTGTCAGTGAATTAAGGTGATCCTATGTCATATTGGTACGTGGATACAGAAAATCACAACAATCACAGACACGATGAAACCATATTTTTTTTAACTGGTAAGAAAAATATGTAGTTTCTTTCGTAATTGAAACCTTGCCGCCGCAGGCGCGTGCCTACAAGGCCTGTGCGTGAATCTGCCCTCGCACATGGATATAGTGACTTGGCTACATGGAGACCCAGTGAACGATCACTCGGCAGAAACTTGGTGTTATCATTTTGTAGCTGCTGTTCCGTTTGACGCGTGTAACCGGGTTGTTGATTGTTTCAGGTGAGTCAAACACATGACGTCATGACACAAACCTGCCTGCCCTTGGTAAGTTTTCTCGCCGAGCATCCATATCAGTTAGGGATAGAGTTCTCCCAACAGATCCACTATCAGTGCGAGCCGGGAACTTGACAATGTCAACCCCAACCTCTGCCGTGTTTCTTGTGGAATGTCTGGGAAATAAATATAGAACCATTGAATTGAAAAACGACACCTTGACACGGGAATCGAACCCGGGTCATATAGCTTAGTAAGCCAATGCTCTAACCACTGAGCTATCCAGGAATCGTCCCGTGTCCAGGGTAAGTCCTCACCCTCATTATAAGGCAGAGTCTGTGATGGACGTGAGGAAATAGTTAGCCACGTATGAGTGATCAATTAAGATAACGCAGCCCTCTTTGACTCGGTTGGGCATTTTGCCGCCAGTAGTCCAATTATTCCCGTGACTAGGTGTTATTTTTCAATGTAATTAATATTATATTTAGGTGAGGCTATAACCGTAATTAACAAACATAATGGCCTAACTAGTTAATACATCAGAAATATAAATATTCTATTAATCCATTTTGAACACAAACAGTTTGACAAAACACCTAACCACAAGTATAAACCTTAAAGCCAATAACGCTGTTAACCGCTAAAGTGGCCACATGGTCTAATACGCTACTCTCGCAGTAGACTAGACTACTGATGATGGGAGAGATCGAGGTTCGTATCTCGGTCTGGTGTACCGAGGGTGGTTTTTCAAACTGTTTTCCTCTCTCTCTCCCTCTCTCTCCCTACGCAAATGCAGGTACGCTTCCTTTGATTATAACCTTCCTAATTCCATCAGCGTAATTATTACATAAGCGTATACACCGAACGGGTAGTAAGACGAGGTGCTAAAAAAATGCAGTACACTAATTAAAAAATTTAGAGTTTTATGTTTTAGATTTAATTTATTTTGTATTATTCTAATTTAAATTAAACGTGTGGATCTAACTTGCATCCTTGTATAAAGTGTCTTGGTTTGGTCCAAACTAACTAAAGCTGCAATGAGGAGTAGGACCAGTTCTGGTGGAAGACCGAATAACCCCCTGCAACGAGAGTATCACTGTCCCAGTAGAGGCGGTGGAATACAACTCCCTCTCCCCTGTAAACGAGAGTATCACTGTCCCAGTTGAGGTGGGGTGATATAACCCCCTCCCCCTGTAAACGAGAGTATATCACTGTCCCAGTAGAGGCGGGTTGATATAACCCCCTCTCTTTGTAAACGAGAGTATATCACTGTCCCAGTAGAGGCGGGGTGATATAACCCCCTCTCTTTGTAAACGAGAGTATATCACTGTCCCAGTAGAGGCGGGGTGATATAACCCCCTCCCCCTGTAAACGAGAGTGTCACTGTCCCAGTAGAGGCGGGGTGATATAACCCCCTCCCCCTGTAAACGAGAGTATCACTGTCCCAGTAGAGGCGGTGGGATACAACCCCTCCTCCCCCTGTAAACGAGAGTATATCACTGTCCCAGTAGAGACGGCGTGATATAACCCCCTCCCCCTGTAAACGAGAGTATCACTGTCCCAGTAGAGACGGCGTGATATAACCCCCTCCCCCTGTAAACGGGAGTATCACTGTCCCAGTAGAGACGGCGTGATATAACCCCCTCCCCCTGTAAACGAGAGTATTATCACTGTCCCAGTAGAGGCGGTGGGATACAATCCCCCTGTAAACGAGAGTATCACTGTCCCAGTAGAGGCGGTGGGATACTATTACTACTGTTTTTGTTCCCACGCTAACTCAGGAGGAGGCTCAATACAAAAGGAATATTTTATTCTGTTCCGAAGCAAATGATGGCCCCCACGTGTCTCCCTGCAAACAGAATACCAGATCGTCCTCATGAATATCGCCCGCGCCCCCTTGTCGATTATATTGGTCGTTGTTTCTTGGCTGGAAGTTAACATTCTCAACATCATTCTTGACGCTGTGGATGTTTCAGCCGTGTTCAGATGCACCTGTGAAAGATGACACATCTGTTCGTCACGATCTTACCTCTGTCAGCTGTAGCACACGCTCTCTGCTCCAGCATCTTTTGTTAGGTTGCGCTAAATTTCTCTGTAATGTTGAAAAAGAGTTTTTATTTTATTTTAACATTATTCTATAGCTTTTTAAATTATCTTTCTTGTGGTGCATTTGTTAATTTTCTAATTCTATAACTAATGTTTATTTAAATGATCGAATGTGTCGTGAAAAGTTACAATACATAAGCGAAAGATTTAATAGTCATCACAAACACTAACATTGAAAAAAAAAAGGTGCATTATTTAAGCGACCCGCCTTGGTGACTTAGCTAGCTAATGCGCTAGTTTCGTGTTGAGCTAGACTTCCGAGAAAGGGGAGATTGAGGTACGAATATAGGTCAGGTGAACTGGTTTTCCACTCTCCCTCCACGCAAATGCCGGTTCAGTTAATCTATATTCAATCTTTTCAATTCATAACCCATTAGCGTAATTAGTACTTAAGCGTATAACCCGAACGGTTAGTAAGACGTGGTGTTAAATAAAACAAAATATTTCTGTTGCTGTGGTTAGTAATAAATTAATACTTAATTTATGTTTTAATGTAGGAGGCTATAGTTAGTATTGTTAATAATGTAACTAGCAAATTGTAATTTTTGTTTTTATAGACATCTTTATGTTATCAGATTTTTTTTTAAGTGAAATTTTTATTTCGAATAACATCATTTACAAGTTAAATACTTTCAGTGAGGTCTTGTAAGACACCTAAATGTCGACCAAAACGCTATGTTCTGAAATCTTTACACTTTGAATGAGCCCATTCTATTGTTGGATACAATTGTAGTTCTACGTTTATCTTTTTTTTTAGTACCTCGTTTTACTACCGCCTCTGTGGCGTAGTTAGCTAACGCGCTAGTCGTGTTGAGCTCGACTGCTGAGGACGGGGAGATCGAGGTTCGAATCTCGGTCGGGTGAACGGGTGGTGGTGGTTCCTAAATGGTTTTCCACTCCCTCTCCACGCAAATGCGGGTTCACTTCCTCTAATTCATCCTTCACAATTCCTAATCCATTAGCGTAATTAATACTTAAAGCGTATAACCCGAACGGGTAGTAAGACGCGGTGCTAAATAATAATAATACCGGTTCATGTTGTACACATTTATATTAATTACGCTAATGAGATAGGGATAAATAAGGTTGAATGTATATTAAGTGTACCCGCATTTGCGTGGAGGGAAATTGAAAAAAACATCCTCGGTACACCTACCGGGATTCGAAGCCCGATCTCCCTGTCAGTATTAAACAGAACTTTGATTTAGAAAACGATGGCACCTCATATGTGAGTGGAGGTTTCAACAATCCACATATGAGTTGCAATGCTCTTGATTGTAGTGTGACGTTAACTTTCAAGTCAATCTCCCAACATATTCATTTTTTAACAATAAACTAAATAAAATAATTCAAATTTCAGTTTGTTGTATGTAAATTAATTTTTTTTACTCAATTTAAAAAAAAAGTTCTTGTCTGGAACTAAAATGTTGTACGAGAGTCTCTTATGGATTATATTATACATTTTTTAACTTGATTAAAAATGTAAGGTTTACCTTAATTATTTTTAAACAATTATTGTTTTCTTCCAAGCAAATAATTATATCCAAATTATTGTATTTCTAGCCCTAAAAAGTTATGTTAATATACCACAGACAAAAATAGCATCAAATGGGGATAAATACTATATATATCTTAATTTTTTAATATCAGTATTTTTGACATTACTTAATTAATTGATAAAAATGTTAGCAAAAAGTTTTAAATGAAATATTTCTTTCCAAGCAATAGGTAATATAACAAATACTGGAGGACTACATACAAAAGCGAAGAAAAGAGTTAAAGTGCAATTCTATATATCTTTCCACGTCATACTTCGACCGTTCTGCGAAGTTATTGGAGTCCAAGGTCATTCGACAAGAAGGCCTCTCAGGGAATTAGAAAAACTGTTTGAGGCTATAACATCTTGGTAGTGATTGTGACATGGGGGGAGTGTGGGTGACCAGACAACACTGACCTGTCGGATTATAGCTTACCTTACATGTTTGTAAATACAACACTTTTTTAATTTGAAGTTTAAGGAAGATTACTTTTTTTTAAATATCTAAAATTCGAATTAATAATTTTCTATCTAGGCAGCTATCTAGCAATAATTAACCTCTCAATATTCTTCATAAAACACACATACACGATAAATACATACATAAAACAAATCAAATACTAAATATAAAAACTCGGAAAATCACCATACAAAAATTACAGACTTAAATCAGAATTGATGAACTGACTCGTCCCTTTATTATGGAACCCTTTCGCCGCCGGTGCATAATTCCTCGCTTTCTCATTTATTACTATTATTAGCACCGCGTCTTACTACCCGTTCGAGTTATACGCACTTACGATAATGTGTAATGGTAGGGTGATTGTGAGATTAAATGAAGGACCTACAGTTTAACGTGGGATCCGAACCACGGTGGAGGCCTGGCATTCCTCACATTCACAAGATGTCTTGTCAGAGGTGAAGGAAGGGTTTGGTAATCAGATAAATCTGTGCCGGGACCGAGGATTGAACCCCGGCCGCCAGCACAGAAGTCTGACACCTTACCCCAAGACCGCCAGGTCACCCCTTTCTCATTTATGTACTATTTGCCAATAGGGTAACCCCAACTATATTTAACCTTCTCGGCATATGTAGTGGAGATCGTTAAGTTATTTTTGAAATGAGTACAAACTAAAAAAAATCTACAATGTAGGGCCTACATACAGGTTTCGAATTATCAAAATATTTTCTTCTAAAATTCTAATCAGAATGTTATTTTTTCCATGGATCTGAATATCCATTTCATGGGGAGTACGGGTGGGCTCACAATGTCGAACTAACCAAATGCTACTGCACCTTCAGAAGGAACTGCCGCTTCTCTTCCCTTCATTCACCAACTCTTACCATTGTTCTAGTTTTAACTCGTCTCGTGGGTAGAGACATTAGTTTCTCATATCTGGTTTACAGGATACGATAATTGTAACACGGCTGAATGTACTGAGGTGACGTGCCTATTTATAACCAATTATGTACCACTGGTAGCTTGGCCCTGGAACATCCAACATCAGCAAATTATGAACCACTGGTAGCTTGGTCCCTGGAACATCCAACATCAGCAAATTATGAACCACTGGTAGCTTGGTCCCTGGAACATCCAACATCAGCAAATNTCCCTTCATTCACCAACTCTTACCATTGTTCTAGTTTTAACTCGTCTCGTGGGTAGAGACATTAGTTTCTCATATCTGGTTTACAGGATACGATAATTGTAACACGGCTGAATGTACTGAGGTGACGTGCCTATTTATAACCAATTATGTACCACTGGTAGCTTGGCCCTGGAACATCCAACATCAGCAAATTATGAGCCACTGGTAGCTTGGTCCCTGGAACATCCAACATCAGCAAATTATGAACCACTGGTAGCTTGGTCCCTGGAACATCCAACATCAGCAAATTATGAACCACTGGTAGCTTGGCCCCTGGAACATCCAAAATCAGCAAATTATGAACCACTGGTAGCCTGCTCACTTGAAATTTAATTTGTAGTTATTTGTGCAAGCCATGATTCAAACCAAAATTCTATGTGGTGTAGTTGAATGTATGGTTTGGGTCCTAACCAACTCTAACAACTGTGGAGTGAGCTACTATGCCTTTAATAAATAAATAATAAACAAATAAACGTTTGTTATTATGAGTATATCACTTACTAGTATATAAGGCTGTCGGCAGCGGGTGAAATAAACTTCAAAAATTAGGATACATCTTATAATTTTAGTATATGATGAAAAACGCAAATCCCTCACTCCAATCTTTTAATTCATAACAGGCTTTTAAAGAACAAACTCAAAAATCCGGCTTCTCTAGGTTCTGTATTGTGGTCTATACTAAAAGTTGGTTGGCAAATTTTCATATTTGTAGATTCTCTAGAAGTCTAAGGGCTTGATTTGAAATAATTGAACCACTATTAACTTATTGTTAAAATAGTGAAATACACGAATTATTACCGAGTTCACTTGCGATATTTCCCCCGCGGAGAGTTTTTAATATCCTTTAGGCCATTATTGAAATATTTTCTAATAGCTAACCTACATTTTCTCAGCCTTTCTACCTCTTGGAGCTCCTTGTTACGCATTAACAAACATACATCTTGGAACGTCTTGCTACAAAGTAACAAACAAACATCTTGTAACGTCTTGCTACAAAGTAACAAACATCTTGTAACGTCTTGCTACAGAGTAACAAGCTAACAATGAAACCACTATCAAGTGGTGATGTGTGTCTCCGGGGTATTAGTTGGTCAGACAAGTCGCAAGCCCAAGAGGGGAGGGTATCTTTTCATTTGCGTGACTTGATACCTCCCTTCCTCAACCACCCCCTCGAGGTGTTCTAGCCCCCTAGTTTTTAAACTTTCCACCGAGTTCGCAAGTCGCAGGTTTATTCGTACGAACTGATGTTTTATTAAGGATTTCGATCGAGTCTTCGATCTGGCAACATTGCACTAAGCCGAGGATTTAAAGCTGTGCACAGGGTAGTACTTTACAAACTATTGTCAAGGAAAAGCAGCACTATTGTTTTGGTTCGAATCGGAATCAGGACGAACCGTTTACAGGGCGAAAGAGACGAATATTAACTATACATTCTCACACTTTTCTTCTGACTATACTATTGTCAACCTTTACAAGTTAGTGAAGGGGTGAAGGGTGGATTAGTATTTGGAGGGCTTGTTTTTTTTAAGCACCGAGTCTTACTACACACTCGGATTACATACACGCTTATGTACTTATTACACTAATGTGTTAGAGATGAGGAAGTTTGAACTTAAAAGTAGGCGTACCTAGATTGGCGCGGTGAAAGTGGGTTTAACAAAAACACTTACTTTCTCACCATTATCGGAAGTCTAGTCATTTGCAAGAGTAGCGCCCTAGACAATGTGGCCACTGAGCCGGGTAGTATTTACGTTAGGGTTCGGGCAAAATACAAACTAGTTGACAAACTCTTACATTGATGCATGGGAGGACAAATTGATAGCCAACTGGTTGACACCGGACAAGCGTTGAGATGTACCCAGTTAAGAATGGCCCGAGTGACTGACAAGTTAATACATCGTGAACAGTGTGTTTTACAGCCCGGTTATAAATGGGGAAGTAACGTGTAACATCTATAAATCGTACTTTTCTGTGTAAATCTACCAAATCTGTCATTGTTGCATGGTTTAGCGCATAACTCTTGCCTTATATGGGATTGCCGGTTATGAGAAGCGCACGTTTCTAATCCGTGCCAAACAAACAGAGATTCTCTCCCTAAAGGCTTTTACTCCCCCTACGTGCAATTGCATCTACATTTACTCTAAATTATACCTTCCTCATTCCTACATTTATGCGTACAGCTCAATGGGGTTGTGGGAAGTGAAGGAAAAAATCACTAATTCACTTGATTGCATCATATTGGGCAGAAGGTACATGAGAGGGGGAGAGAAACACATAAAAGAAAACACAATATGGCTTTTACGGTGAAAAGAAGAAAAAAGATCACACTTTACAATGCAGCGACTGTACAAAAGGGTAATGGCTGCTTCTTGAAGGAAATAAATCGTTACCGCCCAATTCCCCGACCTAAGTTTCATTCTATCGGAATTCATTAGGGTGATTGATTAGCAATGGATTACACAGGAAATGTGATTAAATTTATACTTAAATGTTAATATGAATGGATCTAAATGTATGGTTAAAAGGAATGCCGGAATGGAACCTTTGGCCTGGCGAGAACTTTGTTTGCAATTTACTAACTTATCGGTCACTTGGTTCCGTCCCCAAATTGATTCATCTCGACATTTATCACCAAGTTGACTGTCTGGGTCCTGCTCGTGTCAGCCACTTGGTCCATGTAGCTCCTGCGTGTCGATCACTTGTCCGACAGTCACTTTGTCCTCCCACGTCGATCATTTTGCCTGGTCCCGTGTGCACGGATGATATTTTGGTCAGAGCGAGAGTCTAGAAATCTTAAAGATCGCGAACTTTCATGGTAGATGATTATACGCTGTGATTTTGTCCCTTTCTTTCCGGGCAAATTTGTGTCCATTTTCTCTTACATTCTCTTACATTCTTCTAACACCAGGGAAACAACAACCCTCATGTTTAGTTTAGGAATACAATAATTAATTGTTGAGATTCATAATATACAGCACACATTTAAAACCAAAAGATTGTAAAATAAAAGATGGAAAGGTACGTTATTTATGAATAAAACACAATAGCTGTGTACAATTTTGAAAGGTATTATTCTTATTAAAATAAAATAATCAGAAATAGACATAGTCCTCTATCAATATCGCTCACAAGCAGATACAAGTTACTTTTGGGTTTTATCCAGACTCTTTTCAGGAAACTCATTTCATTTTGAGATTGATAATACTGAATCTACCGTACATTCCAACTGTAGGCCTATGTAGCGCTTGTATAAAGTTATAAAAAATAATTATTCTCTTATATTTGCTACTGCTGACAGTGGTAGCACGCCTTGTAACTCAATTGTCACAAAAGGGAATAATTCGGGAATTTGGTTTTAAAAAAATCCGAGAAAATGTTGTTTCACTCAAAATACGAAGTATATTAATCAGTAAATTACAATTTTAATCAAAGAAAAAAAAGTATAAAGCAACTTTTTGAAATTAAAATACACTCAGAATCAGTTATGTTTAGGAAAAAAAAAAAAAGTTTTCTTGAAAAATGTCCACTGCACGATTTCCCTTAAGTTCTTGTTGGAAGCGAGCGGTCAGTTTCAGCGCTAATTTATCGTGTGTTATGTGCCGTGTAGTGTTTCAAATTATTTTATTTATACTAATTATAATATTTATGGCTATGACGTGCAAATGTTCAGACTTTAATTTATTGAATTCTAGTGAAAGTAAACGTGGCATCCGCCGAGCCGGTCAACCTCCCTCGTGGCTTCCTAGCGGCCGGGCTAGTGTAACCTCGGTGCGTTCCTAGAAGAGTACTCGCTAGCTGTTCCGTCTTATGGCGGTGCTAATATCCAAACCAGCAAGAAAAAAAAAAAAAGTTTGACCGCCATTTTGAAGGTGTACTGGCTTTTGTTTTGTTTACTTCATAGAGTAACATTATGATAATATTGGTCTACAACTTAATTTTATTTATTTATGTGTTATTTTATATTTATCTTTTAATTTTTAATGAGCTATTTTTCTTTGATTCTTCATCAAATTCTAACTGGTTATCAAAATATTTCGCAACAAAATAAATAAACTTGTTCGTTTTTAAATTTAGGTGCTATTAATATTATATCGATATGAATATATATATTTAGCACCACATCTTGCCACCTGTTAAGGTTATGCACATATATACTAATTAGGGTAAGGACGAGGAAAAATGAAATGAATAAGTGTACCCGCATCTGAGTGGAGAGAGAGTGAAAAACCACCCTCTATACACCCAACTGGGATTCTAACTCAACCCAAATCTTCCTGTCATCGACATTCTAGTTTATAGCGAGAGTGATGCCTGAGACCATGCGGCCACCGAAGCAGATTTTTTAAATAATGTTTCAAGTGTGCTTATTTTTAATAATTTTTGAATAAAAAACAAAAGCTATGAATGTTAATAAAAATTATATAATAACTATATTATAATATATAATTTTATCATAACAATTATATAATATGATTACAATTATATCATAAAATATTTATTATAAAAATATATATATATTATATATACAATATAGGTATATATATAATTTATATATTAATTAATTCTATAATATTATATTTAATAATAGCTAATGTTTAGGTAATATAAATTGTAACTTTATATTGCCTAAAAGTTGGTTTTTAAGGTCTCTTAAATTTGAATTCCCGCCAAAGTTTACGATTTTTTATTAGAAATTACTAAGAGTTGTACAATTTTACAAAACTTTCCTCTTAATTTTTGTGATGTTAAAGCTATTCTGATTTCATAAATGGTTGATTTATAATTTATTTAATAGTACAAATGGACTTGATTAATTTTTAAAATTCCACTTTCTTCATAAGATTACTTTGTAGACTCTGACGTCATACCCCCACAATGGCATACCGCGAGTACTCATATCTAGGTTATTCTAGCTAGGTCTACACCGCTCCGGGACCAAACACCCAACCCCACCTCTACTCTTGTTTCGTCACGAACAGGAGTCACGAGCCAAGGAGAGTGTCTTACTACCAGAGTTATTCTAGCCCGTATCTCAAGGGTGTTAAATTGTATAATTTTGAATACCCGCGGCAGCACCCAAAGTTTGTTTTAATATTAATATTATTAGCACCGCGTCTTACTACCCGTTCGGGCTGTACGCACTTACGCTAATGTGTAATGGTAGGGTGATTGTGAGATGAAATGAAGGACATACAGTTTAACGTGGAATCCGAACCACGGTGGAGGCCTGGCATTCCTCACATTCACACGATGTCTTGTCAGAGGTGAAGGAAGGGTTTGGTAATCAGATATATCTTTGCCGGGACCGAGGATTGAACCCCGGCCGCCAGCACAGAAGTCTGACACCTTAACCCCTAGACCACCAGGTCACCTTGTTTTAATAAATATTTCTAAATATAATTGTAATAGGAAGTAAAGCTGTTAAGGGATACAGGATTCACAATAGTTAATAACTTGTTGAAGGGTAGAATATGGAAACAAGAGCCCATTTTTTTTATAACGCTACGTTCACATGCCTGTGTTTGTCAAACTAATAACCAACAATATATTTTCTAAAGGGCCGAGAAGGTCCCCAACATTCGCCTGAAGAGACGTTGGAATACCACCCCGGGCACAGGGACATTAATAACTATTTAATGGATATTGGGGAAGGAGAAAGACAATCTTGTCCTTGATGTTTCTTCGCTAATATTTAATAGCTGTTAGCTCTTGGCTCGTCAGAAGGATATATTTGTATAATATATACGGGCCGGCCCCTGTATTGAATCCATATTTTACCGCGTCGGGAAATGTTTGATCCGCGGCCGTTCTCGACAAACGGAATAACTAATGGCGGGTGCAACAAGGTCGCAAGTCGCCTCCTTGGAACGCAAACAATACACACCATTTTATTGTGGACTTATCTCTAGTTCAATCTTCACACAGGCTTACAAATATCTAGAGGAAAAGGGAGTAATCTAGTATTGTCGGTATGAGTCACCCGACCTTCAATCGGCTCGGTTATAAACACTTGACACTATTCTAAATCTGACACCGCTTATTTAAAAAAAAACTCTTTAAACAAGTTGTATGTTCAGAACCAATCAAGATCTTCTGGACTTGCGGAAATAAACAATGTCAGTCAGCATTTCATAGGGTTAGGGATGATGATTACAACCTCAACGTAGCGTATATTATTATTACAGCCTCAACATTTATATACGAGTACGAGGTTGTCCATAACCTCTGTCTAGGGGTCAGGAAAAGAAGGTTGAATGTGTATCACAAATAAAATCATCCCCGTAATAGATTTTTTATTGCCTCACCTAACCTATGGCAAATGTATTGAATAACAGCGAAGATCAACGATTCTTTGAAAGAATAGGAGTTGATGCATTCCGCGTGGCGATGGAAGCTGGAGGACATTTATCAAACGCAAGTGGATTGTTTAAAGGATGTGGCGAAGCGACCGGTGGGTTATCAGAAATTAGAGAAATGGGTTATGAAAACCGCATAACTGAGTTGGGCGAAGGACTTAAAAACGTACAGGAGAGAAAAGCAATCATTGAAGGCAGCATTGGTAAACTGCATCGAAGCAATACAAGTGTCGCCCTGGGAATTTTACCGAAATGGGCAAAGCACGTTGGTCATCAAACTGTCGGCAGATGCCGTGTTGGAGTAAGCTTAAAGCCCTTTCATGCTCGCCCAAACCCATGTAAATACAGCGTTAAGCTTTGGGGATTGGATATGGTTTAGTGAGTCTCCTAAACTGGGACGAAGAGGAGTTCATCCATCTTGTGCCAAGTGATGAATTCTTTGCGTGGACAGTTCAGAGACCAAAATTATTTTCTAAATTCATTTTTTGGCGGCTCTTTCATCTAATTATTGTTGGGCGCTAATTCTTTTGCTTATCTGATTCTTAGATTCTAACTTTAAACTTTATTATTTAAATTCTTGTCGTCTGTTCAATCTTTCTATTTATATAATTTTGTTCATTTGTCTTTCTCTTTTTTTACTTAAAATTAAATTAACCTTTTGATGACACAAAGTCGTATGGTTAAGTTTTGGAGGGAATTGTCTTTTTTTAATGTGATGATAAAGATGAGTTGGATTCCTTTGCTGTAAATTTTGATGACTTCGTCGTAATAATAACTTCTGTGAAGAAATTTTCCCTTTTTTGATTGTTGTTTCCTGAATGGATTATGTTGATTATACTTACACCATATGAGTAGTATTAAGTGTAAATTGACTTCCCGCCCGTGTTGAGTATGACTCCCGCCCGTGTTGAGTATGACTTCCCGCCCGTGTTGAGTATGACTCCCGCCCGTGTTGAGTATGACTTCATAATTGTAAATAGAGACTTTATAATTAATATAAGACTAACCTAGGTCTGACGACTTGTTTATACTGTATGTAACTTCTCGCCTGTCTGATTGTGTACTGGTTTGTGCACTAGTCCCTTCGGCACCCGTTCATTACTCGTAATAAAGGTGGCGGCATTAGCCAAACTAATGTTATACATACTCACCTCTTATTGAATGGGAATAGGGGTGGAAGCATTAGTAAAAAATTAGTTTATAAAATCAAACGTTTGAATTTGCATTAAAATAAAATCATTTACAAAACGAATGGGCTTTAATACTGATACGATGTGTGCTTCATGCCATGCTTCACAATTAATTGTCATCAACAAATGTGCTTTAAACCTTGCTTCATCATTGATTGTCATCAACCTCACTGTTTCATCATCTGTCATCACACATAGTGTGCTCCATACCTTGCTTCACTATTGTCATCAACCTCACTGTTTCATCATCTGTCATCACACTTAGTGTGCTTCATAGCTTGCTTCACTATTGTCATCAACCTCACTGTTTCATCATCTGTCATCACACTTAGTGTGCTCCATACCTTGCTTCACTATTGTCAGCAACCTCACTGTTTCATCATGTCATCACACTTAGTGTGCTTCATACCTTGCTTCACTATTAATTGTTATCAACCTCACTGTTTCATCATGGCATCACACTTAGTGTGCTTCATACCTTGCTTCACTATTAATTGTTATCAACCTCACTGTTTCATCATCTGTCATCACACTTAGTGTGCTTCATACCTTGCAATACAGCATTTCCAAACATTATCCACAATGTGTTTTAATTAGTTAAGTGCGGAGTAAGCTTGTTGCGGCACGTAATAAAAGTATAACTATTGCGATTCAAAACGACTTAATTGTTGTTGATTTGTTGGGGATTAGACCCCCTTCTGGTGGTTAAATACGTTAGTTATTTGTCTAGCAAGGAGCTTAGAAGTCGAAGGCTAGGAAGCTCGAATGTCGTTTCGCTTGCGGACTATTTTAATGGATAGGACCAGATTTCGTGCGACTCACATATTAAATTCATATAAAATTAACGAACACAACATGAATGTTACAGTGAAAGAAAGAACACAGAACACGCTTTACACTGCTGCCATTGGACAAAGGGGTAATGGTTGCCTCTTGAAGAAAATAGATGGCTACCGCTTACTCCCCCGGCCTAGGTTTCATTCTATCGTAACTCATCCGGGAGGAGTGTCAAAACGCGTAACTCTAACTTCATAAATACGAAACCAAGTAACACAAAAGGGAGAGAAAGAAAATTGTAAAGAATGATATAACACTTTAGATAGAAACATGTAAAAGGAATAACATAAAGGACAAACAGAGGAAATGTTACTTGAAGACTCGCTATCAGTGGTACAAAGATGATACGTTTAAACAAGCCACCATGCAACGGCAGGGACGAGTATACCTCCTGGGAATCGACCCAGGTCCTACTTACTCTTGTACGAATTGCCGACACGACGATCTCACTTTCAACCCATCACTTATGTTTTAGATGTGACTCTTCACATTAAAAAACAACAACACTTTTGTCATCCACTCTCCCCAGTACTTCTTTTTTTCAATAAAACCATTCTATATTCACTTACTCAATCGATCCTCCCTCTCCCCCCCCCCCCCNCCCGTGACCGTCCCTGACAAGAAGCGTCTAAGCGGAGGCACACTATTAATACCATCATTAACAACCTCTGAATGACTTCTATATTTTGTGGACGTGTTTTTTATTCCTCATTTGTAAAACCCAGATCTCGGGACTGAGACTCAACCTTGGCATTGTTTGTGACAAAAGACTCGACAGATGAACGTCCTGTCTTGTCAAGCCGACGTGTCGTGCGAGACAATTTAATGGCTTTCAGCGTACTTCTCCCTGAATATTCTCGAGGATTGTCCGCATTCTAGTGATAGATTCACACGGTGTGGATTTTCCACTCTCTCTCCAAGCGTTTATTTAGGGGAGATCAAACTCAAACACATTGCAAAATTGACGCGGAATCAGTTTAATGGAATTTACACATACTTTGGAAACATGAAATAAACAATTAGTCATCCCTATCTGTTGGATAGTTAGCCTTGTTAAGGAAAATGGATTTATTTTTTCAGATTGAAAAACTGAAATCTTAACGTCTTTCTGAAAAGTTGGCTATTATTTAACACCAATGTCGAACATGGTAAATTATACCTTATCTCTAGAGAAGGCTCGGCTCATTGCCGCTACTTTGGGCCGGAGAAAGAAACTTCTGAGATCTTGGATAATGTTTCCTCTCTCTTAAATCTTTGATACTAAAAACATGTGCTATTGTTTGAATCAGAGCCTCATCAGGTACACACATACACAATCTTGTTTGGAACATATTCCATCAGGTACACACGTACACATTCTTGTTTGGAACATATTCCATCAGGTACACACGTACACAATCTTGTTTGGAACATATTCCATCAGGTACACAC